>QLOI01000902.1:9363-42915 GCA_003313605.1 Tuber umbilicatum
CAAGCCGGGTGAGCCCCGTTTTTCTATTTTTTTAAAAAAAAGAAAAAAAACTAAAATCAAGTTAAATCATGAACAATCATTCGTACCCCTCTAATCATGCACTGTTAGTACAAGGTTTCTTTCTCTTCTCAAAATGATTCTTTCACCTTCCTAAGTTATACTGTAGTCAGGCAAGACTGAACCATTTCACTATATAGCTGTGCTGTATTATTCTTTTTGTTCTAGTGGTAGTTTACTCAATCAATAAGGTTTACTGTTAGCTATTATCGCTTCTCCTTTGAAACTATAACATCTCGCTACATCTACCGCTAGGGCTAAAAAAAAAAAAATTGCCAACAAAGAAAAACCAAATTCTGCACCTTATAGTATAGTGTGGCCACCGAACTTGTCCCAGAATGTTGACACATTTACGAGAATTTAAGGGGCATGTCACAACTAACTGTGCTTAAAAAAAGAATTAGTGTCGAATAATTGAATAAATAGCCTTCGAAAACAAGTGTGGTTAGCAACAAGGTGGGGCAAAGACATTGCGATCGCAAGACATGGATGAGGGTTTTAGGTGGAGGAGTTTCGCGCACTCAGCTAAACTAACGGTAATGACAGGAGCATATGAAATCAAAAACTAAGACATCCTCCAATCCCCCCCCCCCAAACGCCCATTCTCTGTATCTTGCTCCTGCCGTGCAGGAAAAAAAAGGACCGGCTCTCCAGCGAACTCCCGCTGATTCTCAGCCCCCAAGCACTTAACTCTCTGCCTTCCGCCAGACATACAAGCTCCTAAAGAACACCAGCTCTCGATCGTCTTTGCACATAGGAAGGACTCTTGCTCCTTCCACCCAATGGCTTCCATACTCCTAGGCTCATTCCAGTACGAAAAATAACAACGGATAATAGAGGCTTCTTCTACATGACCGCTAGTGAGGGCGGCGTATCCAAATTCAAAGAAATCGGCGATTAGCGGAAGCGATAACAGGGGCGATAGCGACAGCATCCCAAGCAGCATCCAGCGATTCCCAACGATAACCTGCTCTCCCAACCCCCCACTATAATACTTCGTCCCACCGTCCGTCGAAGGCTTCCGATTAATATAAGCTAGCGCCACCAACACACAACCGACTTCATACAACCCGACCATAAAATTGGAAACGCTCTCTTTGGAAACTCTTGCCTCAGGCAACCGCCTCCTTTCCCACGATTCCTCCTCTGTGCAACGCAAATGTGATGCTATCCACCAAAACCGAACAATCCGCCATCCATCGACCTTTTTCCACGGATACTCTTTTAATCATGGGCTTAAAGGGCCATGATTCCTGAAGTGTGATGCCATCGTGTCTTAACATTATCCACTCCTCACCAACTGTAGCGAAACCGTAAACTTCTCCCCCACCATTCTTGCCCCACATAACGCCCAGCGACAGCATACATTGCTTAAGCACCAGATGGTAGTAAGCACATATACCCGATTGGATGACCAGGACAAATGGTTGTTCCATCACGCCTTCATCAACCACAACAAACTCCCCATAACCCCCGATTTCAAAATCCGAGGAAATAAGTTCCTTCTGCCTTCGGAGTACTATCTCGCGCCCGGTTTGCTCTTTAAAATCGAATAGTATCGGAACGATGGTGTATAAGATCAAGTCGCTAATATTGCTGTTATTGCAGCCTGCAGAGATACGGAAAGGATGGTTTCCGAAGGAAGATATCCCACTACGCTGGTATTAACCCTCTCTTTCGTTGCCTTGATAGCGTCCCCTCCTATACCTTCGATCTGTGGTTCGGCGTCTGCCAACATACGACGGATCCCAATACCGTTCTCCGTATCCACCAGCCCTGAACCCCAAATGCCTAATCTCTTCTCTGTTGCTTCTACCGTCACATCCGAAAATAGGATTTTCCGCTTCCTTCCTCTCCCCTCCATAATTGCTTGCTCCCCACGACTCAAGTGTGACTTTGTATGGTTAATTCCTGGCAAAAGCGTTAAATAATGAGCGATGAGAAGTGAATTGGTTAATTTTTTGTGTAGTGTGCAGGGTAAGTGGTCTCATACAGGGGTTTTAACATGCATAATATCTGACATGATTACTAAGGTCAGGATATAAAGCAGAGTGATCGATCATGATTGTGTAAACTTGATTATAGTCGAGCATGATCGAGGAGTACCCATGATCGATCAAAACTCGATCATGATCTGATCGTGTCCAACACTATTTAAACCCCTCCATATAATCCAATCATTAAACACAAAACTTCCCCCCCATGCGACCACAACCTCTCACGTACACACTACCGTTCCTCCACTGCGTAACGCAACCGTAATGGAGTCCACCAAAACGGAACCCTCCTTCATCCATCGATCCTTTTGCTTGCAGATTGTACCAAACAACACGGTGAACTTCTCCGTGATCTGAAACCTGATGCCATCGTATCTTGCCATTCTCCAATCTACACCAGTGGTAACGAACCCGTAAACATCACCAGCACCATTGAAGCCCCACATATCATTCATCGCCAGCAAACATGGCTTAATAGCTTCTCCCGGAGAAGATTGTTTTGGTTCAATGATCAGAACAAACTCTGCGTCGGCACCCCTCCTCATGTCTTCATCGATCAGAAATGCACCTAATGGCCCGACGACCCTAGTATATTGTCCCCCCTCAACCTTCTTCAAGGCCAAGACTTCATCAACCACAACGAATTCCCCAAATCCTCCGGTTTCGGAGTCATTGGAAACGATTTCCCTCTCCCTTGTGAATCGTAGGTCGCGCCCCGTCTCCTTTCTGGAATCAGACAGTATCGGACTGATGATGTATGTGACAAAGTCGCTAACATTCGCTTTGTTAAAGTCAGGCCTCGCGTCCGTAGGATAGCCTTCGAACTGAAGATATTCGACTATACGGGCATAAACCCTCTCTTTTGTGCCGTTGATGCCATCCCCTCCGATACCCCCAACCTGACTCTTGGCTTCAGCCAACATCTGATCAATCGGAATAGTGTCAAATTCAAATGTTCCGAAGTCAAAGTTTAATCTCTTGCCCGCGGCTGCGTGATCCATCTCCGAATACGACTTTTGCCACTTCACTACCTGCTCCTCCTCTCTCGTGTTGCGGCGTCTCATTTTCTAAATATGACCGACTGATTAGCAAGTTAAGTACTTAGGGCGGTCTTTGTAAGTTCAGAAAGCCTACCACTGGATGTCAGAGAATATTCCTCGTGTGTTGATATGTGGGAAACCTTGCGTCGTGCTCAACTTGGTCCTCGCTCTCTGTTGTTATATCGATTGGGCGGGAATGCCGGTAATGACCAGCATGCGGGGCTACTTATGCCCCATTCTCTGTGAGGCACGACCGGTATAAGTCGTTCGCTTTGTCAGCTTCATCAAGGGGGTGAAATCGGGTTGTACAACCGTCTACAAATAAGGGTTCCAAGGCGCAAGTGTATCCAGGTTCACAATTCACTATCATAGGTATTATCCGACCAAGGACAAGGATAACGGCAAACCTAGACAAAGTGGAAGAAAGACAGTCAACAGAGGTTCAGATTTTGGATCAATAACATTTGAACAAAGGGAAAGAGCTGCCAAATGGTTTAAGCAATCTTCCCTTTGAATACCATCATCGAGAACTTAATTATCAACCGAGTTCAGTAACCAAGAATGTGGGAACGTGACAAATACCAGGGACCATGGCCAGCGGCCCACTCGCGTGGCCTGTAGTGCCCGTAATGTAGCATCCCGTAATCCCGCTGGAGGTGTTTGCTATACCATAATAATTGTAACAAAGGACCTCTATTACGAACCTTGCCACCTACCGGTATATCCACACGTTCTGGTTAATTTTGGCTGAATGTAATACCAGATCCCGCTATGAACATGATGACATTACAAGTACTCATTGTTGTGAGGCACTAACAAAACTGAGAGTCCGCAGATACCTACCCTTGGATGGTGGATAATACGGGAATGATCAATAAGTCTCTACACGGACCCCACCCTAGCCCACCTAATTTGACACCTAACTGATTATTATGCAACACCCTCACAATCCCAGTACCATTGTATTTGTTCAGAACAAGAGGAAAAAATAACTACTCCAGAACCATTCAAAGTTTAAAAGGGATATAAGCAGAAATTGGAGTCATAGGAGCTATCAACGGGAAGATGGGATTCAAGACTGCAACTGCACTTGAAGTTCATCAAACATAAAGTAGAACAGTAGAAAATGGTATCATAGCATGTGATTTCTTTTGCTTGAGATATCGCAAATTATGAAGAAAGTTCTCCAGGCATGTCTTTCCTTCGTTTTCATGGGAGTGCCCAAGGAAATTCGGATACGAATGAAGGACCAATATGGTTTTATCATGTTTTATATATGCTCCTATTAATTCAGGGAGTGAAGAGCTCGAACGAATATCTAATGGTGGAATAAATCGTAAAAAAAAAAAAAGATAGAAATAACGAAATTAACGAAGGACTATTGAGTAGAAGACAACTGACCGAGCGGACAGAAAGGCTGATGTTTGACGAAAAACACCACATAGGGAAAACAGGCCAGCTTATATCGACCTCTAGAGCTTCTCTGGCATACTCCCAGCAAACGCCAAAGTTTCCATCAGTGGCTCGCTCCGGTTGTTCACTAGCGCGGGTACAGGTACACGGCCGAGGATAAGCCCGGTCGAGGATATTTTTGGCTGGGGGAGACATAGTTCTCCTCATGTTGGCGATGATCAATAGTCAGAAGCTGTTGGGTGGGCATTTGCCATCGTTATACCAAACATGAAGGGCCGTTTTCATCGTTTGTGAAGCTATTCTTGTTAGTAATTATAGGACTAGTCAGAGATGGGAGAAGTGAGAGTTATATATGTTTTTGTGAGATTCCGGCCAACCAGCGGCAGGGTCGGGGTTGAAATTCGCAGGATCTCCATCCTAGGTAACACAGAAACTCGAATAAATGGACCATGTGCCAGGTAGTCCAAAATTTCCTCTTCTAGAATAGAGGCGGAAAACACACAAAAAAACGCCACCTCCCAGAAAAATAAAAATGACCAAAAAGAACTAGATCTTACAAGGCGAGGTAACTCCAACGCCCTAGCATGGTCCGTTCATCCAAGTTTTTATGGTATTTGGGTTCGGGTTGTGGTCGGATATCCGGATATAGTCAAAACCCCCCATAACTGAGGTACGGAAATAGTGAAATCAGCTGCACAAGTACTGTACGAGTAGAGTTTAATATTGAACCGGAGAATTATCTAATCGTGTGCGATCGATCCGATAGAAAAATAGATCTTATCCGATTTGTGCATGCCGGGCCATTCTACGCGCAAGCTGAGCCACACCATAGGTACCAGCCGTCTCCGCGCTCGGCTGCTTGGCCAATCCCTCCCGCCCGGTAGCGGACAGGCATGCAAGCAAGCGAGAAAGAGAATAAAAAAGCGGCGAGGACGCAACCCACCAGAGCGCTTTCAGACAGCATAGGAAAAGGGTCTTGAGATCTTGAGGGGGGGGTGGGCAGCTAGTTAGTATACGCTATGGAGAGTCCCGTGTCTGGCCGAGTTAGGGCTAGAATACGCAGAATCGGACCTCTGAGTTTTTGGGTTAGGGTTGTTGCTCGGCAGGCGGGAAGGACAAGGAAGAGGGTGAGCAGCCGAGAAGACCACAGGCTCAGAAAAGGCCGTCTAATAATTCAGGAAAGTCGAGCAACTGTCATACTCTTCTTGGTAGTAGTAACGTCTCTTCTGTATGTTTCCGGAGCTTATTCTTTTACGATTCACCATTATGGATATTATCTGACCAAGAACAATGATCCTGGCACTCCCACGGTTTTCAATTTTCCAACATGAACCTCCACACACAAACCGCCACTCGACAACTACCGAAGCCACACACTATACCCTGCAAAATGCAGATGCTGATATCTTTCTGCGTACTGCCACCCATCACCTGACTCACTCCCATCAGCTGTTCCCGAATCCATATCCCCCCCTGTCGGAATATCTCATATGAAAGGTGTATGGTGGTACCGGAAGTTCAATAGAGAAGTGTAGGCCTTTTTGGCGTAAAGATAAGAATTGTTTATTATACCATCTACTTGTGTACACGGCGATGGTACTTATACCTCACAGAGGTATCTATATAAAGTAGCTATAAGCAAGCATTCACTATGCCTAACCAGGTGTGCTTCCGTCACATCGAAGCCATTATTCCAACACCCCCAATGTCTGAAGAGGCGAGTGACAGTCCATGAACCCGCCAGAGGCAACTGCTACCGAGCCCGGAACAAGCTAGAAAAAATACAGAAAGAGGTGGAAAAACAGCAGAAGGAGCTGCCAGGGTAGCATAGAGCCTTAGCACCTTGCCGGTATAGGACATCGCATTTGATCCACCAGGTAACCCACCACATTAGAGCTCGTGTGTCGAGACCCCAGAAGTGAAGGGAAAGGTTACGGGAGGGAGATAGAGATAGTTCCTTGATCAATTGCCTCTCTCGTGGGTAACGTACTGCTGTTGTATACTTGTCACGTGGTAAAATTTACTAAAGAGGTAACTAACTATAACATACCACTCATATCAGCGGTTCCGGGGGATTCAGGCCATACACAATGGCAATCCGTTTTGCAAGTGTCATGACACTACAGGTAAAGCCAAATTGACTACAACCTCAGAATTTGCCGCATAATTTTAACACCTAACATCGTTAGTTAGGAGTGGCCCACGTTCTTCCTGGAATGGTAGCTGGGTTGTCTGTAGCAAGGAATTGTACTTACCATTTCCAATCAACGAAACCGAGAACTTACCAAAAAAGTGCAGTTCCAACTAACCGCTCCAACTGATTATGGGGATTCAATTCTCCTGTCGGCACTGCGGGCAAATGAAAACAAAACATGATCGTGGCGAATCACGAATAAATAACTTCTCCAATTTTTTGACCACAGTGCTTGGCACTCCGGCCCATTAACATAGGCCAACCCTACAAAGACACGAACCTTTTCCCAGCCCGACTGTAAAGCAAGAGATGTCCTCCTCGGAATGATATATCTTTCTTCATGTTTCCTCTTCTGTCCAGCGCATAAAGAATGAAATGATTAAAATCTACCAAAAGAGAGCGCTCCCTCATCCACCAATCTTTTTCTTCGCACATTTCCTTAAACAGGACCGCTATACCCGCAGTCATCCCAAAATCGCTGCCATCGTATCTTGCCATCCTCCAATCCACACCAGTCGTAACGAATCCATAAACCTTACCCCCGCCATTGTGGTTTCACATGTCCCTCATCGCAAGGAAACATTGCTTATTGCCATCTTGTAGGCATGTTCGCTTTGCTTCTATCATCAGAGCAAACCGTAGTGTCTTGGAACAGGTTTTGTCAACCACAACAAATTCTTCATATCCTCCGGTTTTGAAATCCTTGGAAACAAGTTCCTTCTCCCTCGCGACCCGTATCTGACGCTTCGTCTCGTTTTTGAAATCAAATAGTATCGGATCAATGATGTGCACGACCAAGTCGTTGACATTGGCTTCTTTAAAATCTGGATCCGCAATTGTAGGATAACCTCCGAACCGAAGGTATTGGACTATATGGCGGTAAACTCTCTCTTTCGTTGCCTTGCGGGAATCTGCTCCAATGCGTTCAATCTCACGCTTGGCCTCTTCCAGCTGATCACCAACTGGAGTGCTGTCGCATTCGAATGCTCTGAGGTTAACCTTCAATATCTTCTCCGCGTCTTTGGTCGTCATTCTCGAATAACAATTTTCCACTTTCAACTTTCGCTTCTTCCGGTTTGTGTTGCCTGAGGTTTTGTAAAAGATCTAGCTAATCAGTATGGACTTATCCCGGTCTCAATATGCTCGAATAACTTACCGATGGATGTCAAGGGATATCATAGGTATTTCGTTTCGCCGGGAACTGTTTCGTTGGGTTCAACTTCGTCCTCGCTCGCCTTGTCGTAATGAATAGGGTTTACATGCCCGAAGCACTCGCAGTGTCGGCATACTTATATGCCCCGTGGTGAACTGCATTCTTCGCCTAGGTTGTGTTCTTGGTTCCTTTTCGCAATGCAGCAAGACACGGCTCTACGAGGCACTACTATCGGAAACTAGATAGCCCTCACTTGTTATCAAAGTCACCGTTTGCAACCCGGGGTAATATCTAACCAGGGGCGATGCTCACGATCAAGAAAAAGCAGGGAGAGGGTAGTCCACAACGGTTTTAGAGTTCTATCAAAAGAATCTCCGGAGGGAGAATTAAACACAGAGAGGAAAGGAGAACCCTGAATCCAGTTGTCTGTCCGAGACACGAATGATGAAAGGAATTATAGTTCTAATGAGTAACGTCAGGAGTTGCAAGCCACAAGTATCAAAAGCGTGATTAAAATACATATTTGGAACGGTTTCCCATTCCCGAAGTTCTCACTGTAATCCTATTGTGTAAATGTTGGAAGACGCGCTCCTAAAAGAGCATGGAAAAGAAGGCACGCCCACCTTGCCCGTTGAGGTTCCAGCGTCCAATGTTAGGTCCCAGAATTTCGGGTAGCGGGTTGAGTTGATTCTGTGAATAGAGGTTAATATTCCACGTTTAGCTGGCGGTAAAGTACTCGAGTGGCCCTGTGGTGGGAACTCGGATAGGATAAAATAGATGCTGTTGAAAAAGAATAGCTATAGTTCTTTGACCCAATGTATGGGAAAACCCTCATGACAATTATCGCCGGGGGTCCGGTATCCCCGGTGGGCGGCTGCGCCACATAGTACCGGGAAGAATAGAAACCGAGTACAATTTCGGGAAAGATCCGATAATGGCTGCCCCGCTCAGCCAAAGGGTTGTGCATATGCTGATACAGTAGAGGCACGGCGAATATGGCATTCCGATTGCGTGAGGCGTGCCAGTCCCTTGCTGCTATCAGAGCAGGCATCCAGGGATTTTTTCCATTTGAAAGGAAAAAAGCACCCAAACACACGGACGAAGAGTTCAGGTGGCAAATTTTCCTCGCACACCTGTGGGTCTATACTAAATTCAGAGTCGACTGCTCTACCGTACGCCTGATATCTGTCGGGTAAACTTTTCATTCCTTGTTCCTCATTATTATCATGTTCGTACCCGTTTCGCCGTGACGAATTGGTCACGTGATCCAGGAGTTTCTCTATCAAGACCCGTGTTTCAACTAAACCAGCCGGGCACCCACGTTTACTGGTACTGTACCGTACCGGAGTTGTGGTTCACCCCCAACATCGCCGTTTGTTTTTCCAAGCATCAAGTCCGAGGAAATATTTAGAAATAAAAAAGTGGATAATCGGGATTAATACCCCGAATGCCACCCATCTCCTTAGTGGAGACCTGATTCCGCTGACGGTAGGACCGTGCTAGTTGTTCAGAGACCCAAGGGAATAGTGCTATGGTAGGTAGGAGAAATATTATCAAGAGATAACCGCCCACGTCCCCGGGCGAGTAGATTTCTGGCTGGCCTATTGTCCACGGATTTTCGCGAACGAGGTTTACGGCTAGCTGTTTGGGTAATTGAATTGGTACCCGAACACAAAAAGATTGTAGTATGAAGAGCTCCTACGAATATCTGATGGTGGAATAGATCGGAAAAAACAATGGTAGAAATAACGAAATAAGCGCAGGACCGTTGAGTCAAAGATGCTGACCAAGCGAACGGGACGGGAGAGACTGAAGATGAATGAAAAACATAACATAGGGAAAACAAGTCACCTTATATCCTCCTCTATATTCTCTCCGGCGCACTTCCAACATACTCCAAATTTTCTATCATTGCCTCTCCGCGGTTGTTCATTACTGCTGGTGGAAGTCCATGGCTGAGGATGAGTCCGGTAGGGGATATGTTTGGCATCGTTACACCAAACATGCAGGGTCCTTTTTATCCTTTGTGAAGGTATTCATGTCGGCGTTTATAGCGCTGGCTATGAGTGGCTAGAGTGAGAGTTATGATATTATCATATGTGTCTCGTTGAGAGTTTCCGGTAACCAGGAGTAGGGTCAGCGTTGAAATATGCAGGGTCGCAATTATGCGTATTTGGGTTAGGGTTGTTGCCTGATATCCGGGCACACCCCCGTAAACTCAGGTACGGTAATGATAAAATACGGGGTAGACCTCAGCAAGGCTTGGCACGGCACCGCTTGCTGAGGCGGTCGAGGGGGGGCAGGTTTCACTGTCAAATCTCGCCGCGCGCTCTTGAGGGCACCCCGAGTCTATGGGGAGTTCTGTGTCCGCCCGAGTTAGGGTTGAAATACACAGAATCGCGCTTCTGTGTACTGTACTTGGGTTAGGGTTATTACTCAGCCGGCGGGCAAGACTAGTAATCCTAGAAGCAAAGGCACAGTAAAGGCCCTCCAATAATTCGGGCAACTAGAGCAATTATCGCACTCTCCTCGGTGCGGCAGAGTCTCTTCGGGATGTTTTCGGTGTTTATTTTTTGCTGCACACGACCGACTGATCATTGCTGGGGGGGGGGGAATACCTGTAAAAAGTAGGTTAGTGGATGTGGACCCTGAGAGTATTGCTATAGTGTAAGAAGCGGGATCGCTACCAACTCCATTAGTCCGTATTCACGAGGCAGCTTTATTATGTGCACCTTATTTCGCGAATATATCGGCGGGGTTGTTGTGTACATTTGTCATTCGCGAACATATCTAGATTGCAACTAGTTCCCCTGATTATCGATGCTATCCCTGGCGAAATAAGAGCTTGTGGTAGGCGGCAATGGTTCGGGGATTTGATAAGGGATTGGATTTGAAGGATGTTTATTGCGCAACCTTAAACTAAAAAGAGAGCAGGGTTAGGAGGAAAAAAAATACTCGGGATGGCAGCGCTAATATAGATCTGGCATTCGGAGGGGCCAATAGATACAGCTCGATCCTCTTTTCAACCCGGTAATAGCCTAGATAGGATCCGCGGATCTCAGCTGCGAAAGGATTCTTGTAGTGGAATTATTGTTAAGTAATTGCCTGAGGCTTCTCGTCACTAATACGGAGACTTCGACTCTTCGCTCCATCCACTTCATTGTCTTGCGGTGCTCTTGCTCGAATATATCTAGCAGACCACGGAGCCGTTTTTAACATTTGTCGAATCCAGGTTGAAAGGTTGAAACACCATAAACCAGGGAAGGAATCTTCACTCCCTACACGCACCCCGGTAGTCACAAATAACATTTTACAACTCGAAGCATCGCAATCAATATTTACTCCTCACACTCCGTTACATTGCCCCCCACCAGCCCATCAACCCAAGAGCGCTGCTGTCTCCTCGATGGCATCCCCTCCAATACCTTCAGCCCGACCCTTGGCTTCGGCCAACATCTGATCAACCGGAATAGTGTCGAACTCGAATACCACAAAATCAAACTTTAATCTCTTCCCCGCAGCTTCCAGGTCCATCTCTGAATATGGCGTTCGCCACTTCATTTCCGGCTCCTCCTCACTCGTCTCGCTGCCTCTCATTTTCTAAAAAGACTGCCTGATTAGTATGTTGAGTACTTCCGCTGGCCTTAGTACGTCAGGACAACCTACCGCCGGATACCAAGGAATATTTCTCGTACGTCGTTGCGTCGGGAACTTTGGGTCGCGTTCAACTTTGTCCTCGCTTGCTGTTGTTGTGCTGGACCAAGTGGACATGCCGGAAAAAACCTCGGTGTAGGTTTACTTATACTCCATTCTCTAAGAGGCAAGACTAATGTAGGTTGTTTCCTTTGCCGGCTTCAAGGAGTTGAGACCGGGTCTTACACCCCGCTACAAATGAGGGTTTTATGGCCCTCAATCATATCCACCTTTATGACCCGCCGCTATGGTATCATTTGACCAAGAACAATGATAACTACAAGCCCAAGAAGGGTAGTCAACAGCGGCCTGGATTTCAGATCAAAGAAATCCGAACAGAGTTGCTTACCCCCCCCGGCTCCCACACTTCAAAGACATAGACATCTCCCTAACTTGGCTGAAACCAAATGGTTTGGTCAATCTTCCTTGTTTAAGATATTACTAGGTCCCCTACCCTCTGCAGTTGGATTAAATTATTATTTTTATTTTCATTTTAGTTGTCAGTATAGTAGAGTTGATGAGTGGTGCCGCCGGAACTGAATATTTTCTCCCTCCGCTGATGTTCGCTTAATTTTTTCTACGCACAATACTACTATAATTAGGATTTGTCGATCTGATTTAAATTTCATTGTCCTCAAAGTCGAGTAGTCGAGATAGGATCTGCGGATCTCGGTTATGAAAGGATTCTTGTGGTGGGGTCATGGTTAGGTAATTGCCTAGGGCTTGTCGTCACTGACACGGAGGTTCGACTCTTCGCTTCACCCACTTCACTCTCCAGCGGTACTCTCACTCGAGCATATACAGTAAATCACAGAACTGCTTTCAACACGCGTCGAATCCCGGTTGAAACGCTGAAGGACTATCCACCTGGGAAGGAATCTTCATTCCCTACCGGCACCCGGGCAGTCACGAATAAAATTTTACAACTTGAAGCATCGCGATCAATATTCAAATAAATAGCTTCTCGCGCCCACTACATTGCCCCCCACCGAGCCATCCATCCAAGAGAGAGCTGCACCCCCATTGACATAAACCAACCCTACAGAACATAAACCCCTTCGTATAATCCGATCATCAGACACAAAACACCCTCCTCAGGTGACCACATCCTCCCCCGCGCCCACCACGATCCCTCCACCACATAACGCAACCGTAAGGCAGTCCACCAAAACGGAGCCTTCCTTCATCCATCGATCCTTGTCCTTGGAGATTGTACCAAACAACACCGTGAACTTCTCCGTGATCTGAAACCTGATGCCATCGTATCTTGCCATTCTCCAATCTTCACCAGTGGTAACGAACCCGTAAACCTCACCCCCACCATTGGAGCCCCACATGTCATTCATCGCAAGCAAACATGGCTTGATAGCTTCTCCCAGAGAAGATTGTTTTGGTTCGATGATCAGAACAAACCGTGCATTCTTGTACTCTCCTACAGATTCATCAACCACAACGAATTCCCCAAATCCTCCGGTTTCGGAGTCATTGGAAATGATTTCCCTCTCCCTTGCGAGTCGTAGCCTGCGTCCCGTCTCCTTTGTGGAATAGGATAGTATCGGACCGATGGTGTACGCGATCA
Source organism: Tuber umbilicatum (assembly GCA_003313605.1). Lineage (NCBI taxonomy): Eukaryota > Fungi > Ascomycota > Pezizomycetes > Pezizales > Tuberaceae > Tuber > Tuber umbilicatum. Next base: position 22,490 of record QLOI01000902.1, read on the forward strand.
AGTCGATAACATTGGCTTTGTTAAATTCAGGCCTCGCGTCTGTAGGATAACCTTCGAGCTGAAGATATTCGACTATACGGGTATAAACCCTCTCTTTTGTTTCTTTGCTGGCATCCCCTCCAATACCTTCAACCTGACCCTTGGCTTCGGCCAACATCTGATCAACCGGAATAGTGTCGAATTCGAATGCTTCGAAGTTAAAGTTTAATCTCTTCCTCGCGGCCTGATGGTCCATCTCCGAATACGATGTTTTCCACTCCATTTCCTGCTCTTCCTCACTCGTGTCACTTCCTCCCATTTTCTAAAAAAAACACTGACTGATTAGTAAGTTAAGTACCTAAGCTTGCCTTTGTATGTCCAGAAAACTTACCGTCGGATGTCAAGAAATATTCTTCGTATGTTGATGTGTCGGGAACCTTCCGTCGGGCTCAACTTCGTCCTCGCTCGCTGTTGTACTGGATTAAGTGGGACCGCCGATAATAATCTCGGTGTGGGTCTACTTATACCCGATCCCCGGAGAGGCAAGACTGGTTGCAGGTCATTCGCTTTGTCGGTTTCATCAATGGAGTGTCTTACGCACGACTACCAGTAGGGGTTTTGTGGCCCTCAAGCATATCCACCCTTCGCGATTCACCAATATGGATATTATCTGACCAAGAGCCATGATAACCACAACCTGGACAAAGTGGAAGAAAGATAGCCAACAGCCGCTTGGACCTTGGATCAAAGAAATCGGAACAAAGGAACAGAGTTGCCTAATGGTTGAAGTGATCTTCCCCCCGAACGCCGTTCGCGAGAACCTAATCACCTAGCGAGCTCAGAAGTAAAGAATACGGAAACACGGCAGATATCCTTGTGAGTGGCCATAATTACCTCTCTCGTCCCATGGTGTAGCGCCAAGTGATCCCGCCGTTTTACCCGGTATTTTCAGTGCCCTGACGCTAGTAAAAAATGACTTCTCTTACGAAACTTACCACCTAAGTTAGACTATGGGTCTCGATGCCAGCTCTCAACGTTGCAAGGGTGACTCAACAAATTGGTAATGCCCTCCAAAACCAACAAGTTTTCCCTTTCATTCAACGCCAAAATTTACCCCTCGATTGCGTCTCGGGTGGAGACAGAACCTCGAAACGGCTGCGTTAAGGGAATGCTTGTCCCTCTCGGACAATACCCTCGTTCATTGCCGCCAAAGCTTTCGGGGGTCGGAACGGATGCTACGGGCTTATTCATAGTGGTACCACGTGCGCAGAGACCCAACCATCCGGTGGGGAACACTGAACAATCAATAAACCGAGTTCCTACAAAGTCTCATCATGGCTTATAGGTTTCTGGCTTGTGGTGGGCGTATACCGTTTACCCCCGGGGGATTGGACCCTCGCGCTAGTCCTATACGTGCGTCGCGCCGCAAAGGGACAAACGTGACCACCCGATAGGATGCGTTGCACCGCATTCTTCCCCTTCCTCAATCCCCTCCCGCTGAACGATAAAGCCTGCGGAATAGCAGAACAAAGGAAAACCTGAAGGGGAAGAAGCAGCCACCAGACCTTCCGGCTTGGCGGAAAAATACAAAGAAAACTCGCTACGGGATCGCCATATTACCAGGAGAATGCGCTGTTGGGCTGCAGGGGGGAAGACTGGCCACAGATGGAAAAATTTGTTGTCAACTCGCCTGAGATCTCACGGAGCCCCCAATAGTTTCTCTTTACCGAACAATCTCTTTTTTTTTTTCTTGAACGCCCCTTACCGTTATCTCCCTTTCCCTCTAACTGTCTAAGCATTTCATTGGGCTAAGCCGGGACATAATTCACTTGGTGGGCTAGGTTATTCCTGGGGCCACCCATAGAAATAATTCTCTCCCTCCCCGGACGGCCTACCCACGCCCAAGCCAGCAACCGACCGCCGAACACCGAACATCAGGTTTAAGAGGCCCCCAAGAAATTAATCAGTGTTTGGGCTTCGACTTGAATACCATTAATGTTTCTAATTGTGCAAGAAATAGAACCGGGAGTGCAAAAGGGAAAGCAATCTCATGTAAAATTCCAACAGCGAATGGGACGGCATAGGGATGGGGTGATATAGACCATGAATGGTCCTAGCCTCATAGCCCAACCTTCACCATACAAGAGCAGGCCTTTATTCAGCATAATCGCAACGCATCGTAATAGTCTGAGGTATGATAGTCCCGCAGAAAGGAGGGTATGATGAAAAGCCCCATGACGTACAGTGCAGCTCAGTAAACCTGACCCGGCGACCGTTATTGGAGGCGCCACGATTATGTTGGTCCGTCCTGAGGAAGGAGGCGGTTGCCTGAGGAGAGTTTCCTCTTTTGTGGTTGGGCTATATGAAGTCGGTTGTGTGTTCGTGATCCAGGACTTGTTTCCCTTACCTTGTGGCCGAAATCCGTGGCTGCGTGGCGCCGTCGGCTCACTGCCGGCAGGGTATTTTTCCGGTGCCTGATCACAACCAATTTGCGTTACTCCCATTTATTAGAATTTTGAACACTGGCCTATTTCGGTGGTCTGTAGCAAATCTACCCAACCACTCTCATTTCCATCACGGCTATGCTGAACAGTACTAGTACAGTACTGAGTTGGTGCATTCTGAGCACTGCACAACCTCTACTCGAGTAAAGCAGAAGGTTTTTCCTGTCATAATTACCCAAATACGCTAGTCCTAGTATCCAGCTACTGCCATGATTAAGGGTTAATTGTGTTGTTGCGCCATTGGGCTCGCGGTGTGGTTGGTCAATTTTTACTCTGTGGGACTCTCCACCCCTGATATGTAGCCTCCCGCGGAATCATTATCCAAGGCACTCGTAGTGAATAGGCCGTAGTTGGGGGGGGGGGTCGAAGACGTGATACGAGTGCGGTCGATATATTTATTGGTCATGTGGGTCCGATTAGAAAAAAATGGCCGAACGTTCTTGTCGCCACGTGACTCATAAATCTATCGCTAGCCACCGTTGTCGCAAGATGGAAGCTCAGCCACAAGATTGCGGCACCTGAGACGCCGCGCCACGATCATCTTGCTACCGGTGCTACCACCAATATTTCGTGCTGTGAATTTCGGATCCAATCCACCATCCGTATCTACCGCCTTTTAGTGAGTAAGGATCAGCAAAGCGAGGCAACATCAGCTCTTGGAAATACGCACTCTACTCAGTAGACTACCGTACCGTGCTCGAGTAGATAGAAAGTATCGCTTAAGCTTCTGCTCGCAATGCCAACACGGTACTTGATACCTGTAGCACCGTACAGTACGAAGTACAAGTATTTCTTGCCCGGTAACAGCCATGCAGGTTACCCTCCCTTCTGTAATCATCGACTGCCGGTGGCTGCATGCACCAAGCTTTCCCTACGCACTCGCGCTTCGAGGGCATGAGTATTTTACCCCCCCACCCGCCTCCACCATCTCCCCCGTGTCCCTTAATTGAGGATAGTATTTCGCTGAAACCCACTTGTCGAGCTGCCGCCTGCGCGCGACAACATTCCCGTCGTCCCCTGTCCACCGGTTGAGGCTATCGTCCGGTTATCGAGTCCATGCGGCGAATCCTCGAGTTAGGGCTACCAGCGAGTCGCCCTCTCCCTGCAACGAGCCACAGCGCCTCATATCCAGGCCGCTATCGAGCGATTGCCTCCTACGGCCTGAGGGTAGGGTCAGGTCCAAGAGCGGCGTTTGTGCCTGCCACCATTGCAACCACAGATTTCACTCCGGGACGGTCTGGCCCGCCCACCGGTTTCGCTATTACTTCGCGGAGGAGGACGAAGGGAAAGAAGCCCAAGAAGTGCCGGATAAGGGGGGATATGTCGGAACCGGTGGCGCTGGGTTGGGTCGACGAACGCGGTGATGTTCCGCTCGTGGGTGATGCCCCTTGCCCCTTGCCCACCGACTAGAAGTTTGGAGTTGGTTTGCGGGGGCGATGCTCTCGTTTTTGGTCATGCTCTCACCCTAGCTTTGCGATTCCCGGTCCCGATATACTCCATCCGTACAGTACTGTGCGGAGCAGACTATGAAGGACGCATCGAGACCTATGGCCCAGAAGTGCCCCTGTAGGCGACAGGTGGCCGAGAGGTTTGTGGGCTAACTTGGTGCCAGCAGGTGTGCCCCACGCGCGGCTAATACGGCCGCCGGTCCCAGAGCTAGATTCAACATAATTCGTCCACCCTAGTCTCGCCGATCCAGTATATAACTATCCAATCCTCCAGTTCCAACAAACAAAATCCTCGCCGCGGTCCAAATGTCACCTCGCAACCCTCCTCCACGTTAGCAAACCATAAAACATGGCACCATACTGCATGAATACCGCTCACAGGCCAATCCGAGATGTTGTAATTGCGATAGGGGTGTGAAGGCAGGCGGGTGACCTTATTTATGGGGCCTGTCCGAGGCGGATGGCTGATGGTGGTTCTCATTCAACTAACCGCGATATTAGGTTCGTGGTGCCCTATAGGACATATGTTGTGCCTCTACCGCTCTGTGTTATCATCAAGTTAAATAAATGCCTATTAGCAAAAAAGGTGCGCCGTAGTAGACTCAAGTTTGGTATAAACAATACCCCGTCAAACAGTTAGCGTTCTGGGCTTTATGGCTCCGTTCGGCGATCAGCGCCTCGCAAAAATATCCAATGCCCTGCGCAAGAGGAATTACTCTAGTATATGTAGCTAATCAACAAAACTCACTTATCCGAGGAGCATCTGTTTAGGCTGCTGTATAATAGACCACACATGTAACCCATCCCTCAAACAAAAGTGCCAAAGCAAGGCCAGCACGATACTTTGCCCGCCTTTGTTCATCAAAGGTAGTTACAAGTCGCATCATGCCGCTAGAAAATCCCGGCTCTCCAATACCTAGCTACAAGATTCGCGATCAAGGCCGACGTCGTACCCAGCACTTTCGCTAAAGCAGCAGATGCTGTGCGGGACAGCGAAGTATACCAAAGCTGGGGCTCGCCCGAACAGCCGGGGCACTCCTGATCTCGATCCCTCCTGATCGATTCCGGGTGTTTGGTACAGTCCTCAAGCAAAATTGTTGGTGAAACGACCCTTTTACACCAAAAATTGCCACGTTTGATCAACCCCCACACCTGGAATTCCTTCGAAGAGTGCTCGCAACCTGTATAATTATTTCTACCCTCGCTGCGGCTTTCACCTGACACCATTCATTAGGCCAATTCACTCCGGGACTGAGCTATTAGTCTCCAGAGCTGACGATACCCATTGCTGTGCCGGTTCCATAGGTAAAGTGATGCTTTTCGGCGATGGCAATACTCTAGGACCACACAGCTTTTCCAAATTTATCAGGGAGTTGTGTAGCAGCGGGGCAAGATTGTTCTAACCACACACCGGAAGCCCGGTTGTAAGATCGTTGTGGCCCCTGAACCACGGACAGCGAAAAATAAATATTTCCGGTGGCTCGGCTCGTGGGGCTGCTCAAACATTTTGCCAGTCATACACGATCACTCGTATCTCCGGCCCCTCTCCTGAGGCCGTTATAAACCTCTACCGGTAGTATGACATGTCTCTCCACCATCCGCCCGGGTCACACCTACTCGATTTCCATTAGTATCGGTCCCGGTGGTATCGTTCATGAGTTCCTATCCTCGGTTACGATTGATTCGCCAACTTCACTCCCTCCGCATCACCCTCCCGGCAGCCGGGAAATAAGATACACCACGACGTGCGCATAGCGCGCTGCCCAATGACACGCTGTGACTGCACAGCGAATACCTTTCTTTGCGAACGCGCTATTTTCCCGAGTAAACGTCGAACTTGGGATGCTTGCCCTTGGAGGCCTTTTCCTTCTTTATGGCGACCTAAAGATGAGATGTCTTGGCAAGCGATTTTACACCCGCCCGGTTCGGGCGTAATTTTAAGTGCTGTGAATCTAAGGAGTCTGGGCGTGAAGATGGCGATGCTGGTTGCCCACAAAGTCTAGGTAATTTCCTACATTATCATATCAATCTTATCGGTTCTTGATTATTTTTGGATGAGTTGCGAATAGGTGAAGTCAGCCACCTTTAGTGTAATGGGGGAGGGGGGGCAGCGAGTTAGGCTGGGTCGGGGCAAGGATATTTGCCTACTTTGTTAAGGGATATATTTCCTACAAGTGCGGCACGGTGCTTTGCTAAGGGGTACCCTCTACCTGGATTGGTAAAATAATTGAACGTTCCAGCTCGGATGCGAAAGGACCGGTACAGTACTGTACAGTAAATTTGCTACCGTACTCGAGTGACCGATGGCTCCACCGCAAGAGGTTAGTCGGTTCCTACGTGACGACTTGGATAATGCTGTAAAATCTCGTGAAATCTACCATCCCCGGCGGCCTTGTGATTTCTAGATTCTGAGTTAGAGGTGATTAAAAAGGATTAGTGTTTTCCTGACACGGTATAGCCTGAGCCATTTTGCTGTGTTGGATCTCATCGACTAGCTTTCACAATTCGGTTAATTTGCCGATCGAGACCTATCATGGTTGATGTCGGGATTCGCTGGGGGGTTCTGGCTTGTTAAACTCGTCGGATCGAACAGGGATATTAGGGACTGGCCGAGATGGTGGATTTCAAGAGATTTCAGGGTAAGTTACGGTATCAATGATGGAATCGCGGTAGCAAATATGGGCGAAACTGGCGGCGCTACAAATAGAGCAATCGCGTATGTGCCATCTAGCTGATACAACTATCCAAGCTTAACTTATTGAAAGCTCTTCCGTATCCCTCCAGCTCCCGCCACGAGTCCGGATAACGGTCATCGGGAATCTACGTTACGCTAAAGCCTCCGAGAAGCCTCGCGGTAGCCTCCCTGGTGATTACCGGAATGTTCTAGGAAATACCACTATTGAGCGTCTGGCGATTTGGGGCAACGAGGATGATCCTAAAAGCTACAGCTTCCGTTACGCTATGGTGGGCGCCGGCGATATTGGTAAAAGAAAAGAGATTTAACAGGGTAGCAGTCATCACTGCACTTGTACTAAATTAATGGAGATCAAGCATAAAGCTACGGTTCCATACATAAGTGTGAAAGCCAGATTGTATTTCGGGTAAAGTACTGTACCTTGGTGCAAGAAGCAGTGCTGAAGGTCTGTCTCAGATCTGAGGGACCCGTCGCGCATATGCGGCTCAAAGTATCGGTTAAACAAGGTTCTAGCAAATTGATAGGATTCAGTGTTCAGCTACAAGGCGCCGAAATCACGATGACTCGGCTTACTTCAGCTCGCCCATTCTCATCAACCGAACCTGACAACCCAACGGTTAACCCCCCTACAGCGTTACGGCCAACGAGAAAAATGTCGCACGCAAACATCAATTCTTCTACCAGCCCCCCCAACAATACCCAATACTCACATAACACCCATTCTTTCAACGGCGCAGTGTGGAACTTGAGCGTGAACAACGTTGGTGTGACAGATGAGAGATCCGATATTCTAACATGGCTATCCCCGCTCGAGCCTCGCATCCGACATCAAGACAATCGAACCCGTCGAGCGGACAGTGTGGGGGAATGGTTGCTGCAAACCGAGGAATTTCGGAGGTGGTGCGGCGGCACCCAGCAGGCTGGATCTGAGAACTCGGCGTTGTTTTGCTGCGGCGGCCCGGCAGTTGGTAAGACATATTTTAGGTGAGGCATAATCCTGGAAACTCTAGGATGGTAGTGCTAATGAGTGGCGATACTAGTTCGCTAGTGGTCGACAAGTTGTGCGATATGGCCAAAGAACACGATATAGCTATCGCATGTTTCTACGTTGATTTCGCCGCGCGGGAGGAGCAGTCTCCAACAAACATTCTCGGCTCAATACTGAAACAGATTGTTGGCGGATTAGGAAGAATTCCGGACGAGATAACTCATACCTTTCGAGATTACAGAAAGGTCATAGGTGGAAGGGGACTAAGAGTGCCGGAAATCGTGCAGATGCTGCAGACGGCTACATCTTTGCAGCCGACATATATATGTGTTGATGCTCTGGATGAATGTGTGGAAGGCTATCGTCCTAAAGTTCTAGATTCGTTAAGACAAATCCTGGAGAGGTCACCGAACACACGAATATTCCTGACCGGAAGACGACATATCAAGGGCGAGATAGGGAGGCATCTTGCCGGAAGAGCGGCAATTTTATCCATAAAACCCAACAATGCTGATATCGTGGGATATATCCGGATGAGATTCAGTATGGATGTACATCCTGATGCGATGGACGTAGGTCTGGAGGCTGAGATCACCAAAAGCATTGCCGAGAATATCCCTGAAACGTAAGTGGGTAGTATTACCGAAAGATCACACCTTTGTCTCTAACCAATCTAGATTTCTACTGATTTCCCTAACTATGGATGCTATTCTCGGGGAAACCACAGCCTATGGTAGGCGGCAGAAACTCAGGGCGATGACGGATGGATTGGATTTGACGGGCGTTTATGGTGCAACTCTAGAGAGAATAAAGGAGCAGGGTGGGGAGAAAACGAGGCTCGGGATGGCAGCACTGATGTGGATCTCGCATTCCGAGCGGTTATTGCAGCTCGATGAGCTTTCCCACGCCCTAGCTGTCGGGATGGGATCTACGGATCTCAACGCCGAAGGGATTTCTTCGGTGGAGACATTGTTGAGCAGTTGCTTAGGGCTTGTCGTCATCGATAGGGAGGCTTCGATTGTTCGCTTGATCCACTTTACCCTCCAGGAGTACCTTTACACCTGCCCCAATCTCTTTGGCGCAGCTCACGCGATAATGGCAAAAACCTGCCTGACATACCTCAATTGTCGGACAGTTAAGGAGATCCCGCCCACACCCTTTGCTCTTCCTCGGCTGGCTGCCTTCCTCAAATATTCTTCCTTATATTGGGGTGTCCACGCTAGAAGGGATTCTACAGGCGACGTGGTATCGCTGGCACTCAAATTTTTTAGCCAGATCGAAAGCCATATATCAACCAGGTTACTTTTGGTGGATCTCATTTCGAAGACCGGTCGATACGCTGGTGATATCCCTACTAGCGGCCATCTGGTTGGGTTTACTGGACTGCATTGTGCATCAGTTTTCGGTATTGTTGAGATCGCAACCGCTCTCGTAGACCAGCCGAATTATGATCTCAACAGGAGGGATTTTCTGGGTATGACACCGCTGATATGGGCGGCTGTATGTGGGCAAGAGGGGGTAACGAAGCTGCTGTTAAACCAGCATACTGTCGTCCCCGACAAACCGGATAATTGCTTCCGTCGAACAGCACTCTCATGGGCCGCTGGCAAGGGACATGAAGGAATTGTGAGGTTATTTCTTGGCTTGGGATCTGCCAAGCCTGTTGGCATAGATGGCTGGTGGAGTAAGGCACCTCGAATGATGGATATGGTTCTAAGAAGGAGATATGTCAACCCCAACACGCCAGACAAATACGGCCAAGTGCCAATCTCGTTGGCTGCTGAAGAGGGGCACGAGGGTGTGGTGAAGCTGTTGTTGGGAAGGAAAGATGTCAAGCCCGACGCGGCAGATGGATACGGTCGTACGCCTCTCTTCTGGGCTTCTAGTAAAGGGCGTGAGGGAGTAACGAAACTTCTATTGGAGCGGGAAGATGTTAAACCTGAGAGGCCAGACAAAATTGGCCAAACGCTTCTTTTGTCGGCTGTTGAAAGCGACTATGAGGGAGTGGTGGGGCTGCTGTTGGGAAGAAAAGATATCAACCCCAACGCGCGCGGCAAAGCCGGTCACACATCACTCTCGCTGGCTTCCGAGAAGGGGCACGAAAGAATGGTGGAGCTCCTACTGGAGCGTGGGGATGTCAACACCAACATACCTCATAAAGATGGCCTGACACCGCTCTTGTTGACTATCGGGCACGGGCATGATGGGGTAGTGAAACTACTGTTGGGGCGGGAAGACCTCAACCCGAATCTGCCAGACATTCATGGCCGGCCGCCACTCTCATGTGCTGCCATCAGTGGGCGTGATGGAGTAGTGAAGCTACTGTTGGGTCGGGAAGACATCAACCCCGATATGCCAGACAACCATGGTAGAACGCCGCTCTTGTGGGCTTCTAAGTATGGGAACGATGGAGCAGTGAAGGAACTGTTGGGACGGAAAGACGTTAACCCCGATATGCCGGACAATCATGGCCGAACGCCGATCTCGTGTGCTGCCGAAGATGGACGTAATGGAGTGGTGAAACTACTTATGGGACTGGGAGACGTCAACCCACATACGCTAGACAATTATCACCGGACGCCGCTCTGGTACGCTGCCGCGAGCGGGTGTGATGGAGCAGTGAAGCTACTGTTGGAACTGGGAGACGTCAATCCCGATATGCCAGACAGTCATGGCTGAACACCGCTCTTGCTAGCTGCCAGTAACGCGCATGAGTGGGTGGTGAAGCTCCTACTAGAGAGGGAAGGCGTCAACCCCCATACGCCTGACAATCATGGCCGGACGCCACTCTGGTACGCTGCCGCTAGCGGGCGTGATGGTGTAGTGAAGCTACTGTTGGAACTGGGAGACATCAATCCCGATATGCCGGACAGTCATGGCCGAACACCGCTCTTGCTAGCTGCCAGTAACGCGAATGAGAGAGCGGTGAAGCTCCTACTGGAGCGGGGAGATGTCAACCCCGAAAGGCCAAACAACTCCACGTGGACACCGCTCTTGTTGGCTTCTTTCTGGGAGAATGAAGGAGTGGTGAGGCTCCTGCTTCAAAGGAAAGATATCAACCCCAACACTCCAGACAAGCACGGTCGGACGCCACTATCGTTGGCTACCCGGGGGGGATATGAGGGAGTTGTGAGGCTACTATTGGACCGAGAAGATATCAACCTCGACATACCGGACAAAGCCGGCAAAACGCCACTCTCGTGGGCTGCTGCGAAGGGGCATGAAGGCATCGTGAAGCTACTGCAAGCCCGAAAATCCACAAATTCCTCCATGGTTTAATCCCTACGAAATGTAATCTTTCCCCACAGACACCGCCGTGTGCGCACCTGTCTGTTCCCTCTATCCTAAGTTGCTTTCATACACCTCCCTGGATCTGTGACGGTCTTGAGGACAGCACTGTTTCCCCTTCTCTTCCCTTTCACTCCCCCCTGGATTCCTGATTTCATCCAGAACAGTTTAGCGTACCGCTTAGATGCACCGTTCCGGTAGCCATAATGTGAATTTTCGGCCTATGTTTTAGTTTTTATTTTACTTCCTGTATATAACTAAATGGAGTTTAGGATTAGATTAGTCCTTGTTTCCCGCTCAGCCATAGATTCTGACCTTCTCCACCTTTCATAGGTTATAAGCTGCTCTTCTCTCTCACACTAGCGATACTAACCGTGACCGAGTTTATTGGATGTCTCACGAATTATTAGGCCTTTCCCCGAACATGGCGTACCGGACACGAACACTGCAGATATCCGAAATTTTCACAATCGATATCTGTAATCTAGGCTGCTACCCACTACTCTTAACACCCCCGTCCACTCGTGCATGCGTCGATCCATCCGGGTACAACAATCACACACCAACACAACCAACAGAGCCACTCACGAACAGTTCCGTTTCACCACATACCGTGCTCCGCGGGAAGCGCGTGCCTGTACTACATTCCATAACCCTACCGGAAGAAGACCGTCGATCACTAACACAGTCCCGCCGACTGGTCCCCAAATTCAAGAACCTCCCCCACCCTCCCCTCCAAAGCTCCGAGCGATCACCCATGCACATTGTTGAGAATCATCATCCTATGAATGAGCTCTCGGTACTTCGCTCAATTTCACGTTTTGAGTCGCTGGGGCCTGGGGGGGCAAGGACTCTACTACGGACTGGTGTAGTCCATTCGCCAGTAGGGCTTGTTTTGGCGGGCATTGTAGGAGATTCTGTCATGGTAGTTATGATGTGTGGCGCTTGGTGTCTGGCCAGAGGGTCAGCGTATTTTGCGGCCGAGCTCGCACTTTGTGTATCCCCAATTGAGCCCTGCATCCGGCACCAAGATATTCGAATCCGCCGGGCCGACAACGTGGGGGAATGGCTGTTGTAAACCGGCGAATTTCGAAGGCGGTGCGACGGAGCGCGGGAAAATGGATCACCGCCTGCGACCCTATTTTGCCGCGGCGGCCCAGCAGTCGGCAAGAGATATTCCAGGTGAGGCACGGCCCCCGGAAAATGGCTCTTGGATGGTGGTGCTGACGATAAGCAATACCGGTTCGTTGGTCGTAGACGGGCTGCGCGATATGGCTGAAGGGAAAAGTATAGCTATCGCATGTTCCTACGTTGATTTTGCAGCACGGGAGGAGCAGCCTCTGGCGAGCATGCTCGGGTAACCGCTCAAACGGATTGTCGGCGGATTGGAAATCATCCCGGATGAGATGAGTCTGACTTTTCAAGATTATAAAAAGCTCATTGGCGGAAGGGGATTACGAGTGCCGGGGGTTGTGGAGATGCTGTAGACTGTCACTTGTCTACAGCAGACATTTATATGTATTGATGCTCTTGACGAATGTGTGGGAGGATACCGACCTGAGGTTCTGGATCCGTTGAGAAAATCCCGGTGAAGTCACCAAACACGAGAACATTCGTAACCGGAAGCCGACACGTTCGCAGCGAGATTGAGACACATCTTGGTGGGAGGATAGCAACTTTGGCCGTGAAGCCCAGCAACGATGACATCGTAGGTTATATCCGGATGAGATTGAGTAAGGATATATCTCAAGAGGCCATGGATAGTGGTCTGGAGGAGAAAATCACCACAAGCATTGCCGAGAATATTCTTAAAACGTAAGCGAACAACACCGTGGAAGTATATATTTTAAATTTGCCCCTAACAAGCAAGGCTAGATTTCTACTGATTTCCCTAACCCTGGACTCTATCCTTGGAGAAACCACAGCCTATGGTAGGCGGCAGAAGCTCGAGGAAATGGCGGATGGATTGGATCTGGAGGGTATTTGTGGTGCTACTCTGGAGCGGATAAAGGAGCAGGGTGGAGATAAATCAAGGCTCGGGATGGCAGCACTGATGTAGATCTCGCGTTCCGAGCGGTTATTGCAACCCGATGAGCTTTCCCACGCCCTAGCGGTGGAGATGAGATCCACGGACTCGATACCGCAAGAATTCCTTCGGTGGAGACGTTGGGTAGCTGCTTAGGGCTTGTAGTTATCGACAGGGAGGCTTCGATTGGTCGCCCGGTCCAGTTCACCCTCCTGGAGTATCCTTTCACCTGCCCATACATTTTTGGCGCAGATCACTTGATAATGACGGAAACATGTTTAACTTACCTCAACTTTCGGAATATTAAGGAGATTTCGCCCGCATGCTTTGCTCTCCCTCAATCAACTGCTTTCCTCAGTTATTCTTCCTTATATTGGGGGGTCCACGCTAGGAGAGAGGCTTCAGTGGACATGATATCAATTGCGCTCCAACTGTTCCGCCAAATCGAGAGCCAAATCTCTACTGAATTACTTTTGGCAGATCTCATATCGAACACCGGTCGATATACCGGTGGTATCCCGATCGATGGCCATCCAATCGGATTTACTGGACTGCATTGTGCATCAGTTTTCGGCATTGTTGAGATCGTAGCTACTCTCATGGGCCGGCCGAACTATGATCTCAATAAACGGGATTTTCTCGGTATTACACCGCTCATATAGGCTGCTATATGTGGACACAGGGAGGTAGTGAAGCTACCATTAGAACAATCGACAACCACCCCCGACAAACCAGATAGTTGCTTCCGCCGAACTCCACTCTCATGGGCTACATACGCCAAACTACCCGGGTACCACAATTACATACCAATGCTTCTATCTGGGCTCACAGGAACCTCCGTTAGCAGTGGGGCACTTCCGCGATACCTCTATACCCACTAGAACCCTGCCTGCCATCTAGCCATGTTTCCTCCTCCCCTTGCTATCTTTTCCTTGGTTCCTCCTTCCTCCAGACCTCCTGTCTACCTCAGAATTTTTCCTTCCATTCGCCACCCTTTTGCTTTCGTTCCACGATCCCCGGGTAAGCATATATCCTGTTAGACATGTGATGATATACGGCTACCCACCTTGGTCATGTCTTTGGGGTTTGGATGGAGGTGGACTACTTTGTGTTAGGGCACCATTGGTTGTGTGGGATTGGTCTTAGCATCTCGTGATTCCTTCTTATGTTGTCTCTCTCCTGTACTGTACAGTACTTCTGGGCAACAATGAATACACTCGATACACATCACACAACATATCCGCCCGAAGGCCCTTCCCAAAATATTGTAATTCTTACTCTTTACTTTAGTTATTTTTCCGCGGTTGGGCCTGTAAGTTAATTCTTAGGTTTTGCAGGGGAGTGTGCTTCGGGAATCGAACATGCCCCGCTCACCAGTCTAATTAGAACAGAAACTAACGCGGCGGGGGTAGAAATGGTGACCCACCTATCGTAGTTAGAAATCCTAGGAGCGCACATGGTAAGATGACCAGCGACCCGGCCATAACCCAGCGCCAAGAGACGCACCACCTCTACCGACCCACTCAAGAACTAGGGTATGATACTCAGTTCCGTTCCTTTCCACGCCGTTCTTGGCGTGAGAGGATACCGCATTTCACAACCTTATCAAAGAGAGGCCACCAATCACTGGCACAACCCGGCTGACTAGTTCCTGAATTCAACTATATCTCAGCGGCCTCCCCTCTAAAACTCCGAGCGATCAGTCGTGCCCGCACGATGTGAAGCACTACCACTCCAAGGACAGGCGCCAGGGGGGAAAAAAGTAGCTGAAGGTCTAAGGGAATGTGCGGGAAGCACCGGTCGGTAGCTTTCTTTTGTGCGGGGCTATTAACCGATCTTCTAGCTATTTCATGGCAGAGCGAGCCCATAGTATAGCGAGAATCCCAATACAATAAACCTCTGTCCTATAGCTGTTCTTTGGGCGTTCTCGCCTCACTGTGTTCTCGCTTCGCTGTGGGTTACTGTAGTATCTATGTTACTGTGTAACCTCCGAAAACTCTCCCAGTGGTCTATCCGGTGGTCTCGAGAATGTTTCGCAAATACCACGATTGAGAGTCTGGAATTATAGGGCACCGCGGTGATGGCAAAGGTATGATAACCTGCCGTAAGTAACCTATAGGGCCTACAGTATTTGCGGGGGAGGAATAGTTGTCGCTACTATTGGGATTTGAGTATAAAGCCGAGATCCCTACTGTGCATTCCAGGCGCTAAACCCGATCGCATTTAAGTGAACCAGTACAAGTTCTATTGGGGGCAAGAAATAGTATTAGCCTCGGATCTTGATGAGATGCGGTCCTTAAGAACCAGATTCTGTTACACAAAGTAGGGTGGATTGATAGGCCGGTTGTTCAGCCGCAATGCGCCGGGACGATGATGGTCCCACTTCCATCGACTCTCTCAATTCCCATCAACGGGACCCAGCAACCCAACGACTCACCACCTTACGACATTGCAGCCAGCGAGGGAGATGTCACACTGTCGCATCAGTTACGCTAACACCCGTTACTCACATGGCACCAATCTTTTCACTAACGACATACTATTGGGCGTGTGTAACATTGACGCGATAGAGGAGAGCTCCTAGGTTCTAGCATAGTTGTCTCTGTTTGAGCCCTGCATCCTACACCAAGACATTCCAATCCTCCAGGCCGGCAAGGTGGGAAATGCCAGCGCGCTGGAAAGCGGGGAATGTCGGGGGGAGTGTGCGGAGCCCTAAAGAGTGGATCTGAGCATGTGATTATATTTCGCTGTGGCGATCCGGCAGTTGGCGGGACACGTTTCAGGTGAGCAGCAATCGTTGTCGTCGGATTTTGGGGCGGAGGTGCTGATGGTGAATGATACGAGCTCGCTGGGGGTAGAAAGATGATGCGATGGGGGCCAAAGTGCAAAATATGGCTGTAGCTATTAATGGGTAGCAACTAAACCGCGCAGTTATAGCTTCAGAGTGAGTGGGATTTAAGGTACCTTGACTGGTATAGAAAACGTACATAGGAAAGGTAGGATATGCTTCGTTCTTCTGCTCTTGTCTGTCGTACAACTAAACTAGCGGTAGAGACAGGTGTATAAGTAAAACATGAACCAAATATCCTGATCCTTCCATGGATCACCACACCTCTCTCCACTTCTCCACATTTGCCCTCATTCCTCCGCACACTCCAGTGATAACAAAGGAAAAGACATAATAGAAACTTATCCATATATCCTTAACTGACCATAATGAAATCCTCCAAACCATTCCTGCAGCTTCCACACCCAACAACCTTCTTCCGTCAACTCTAACAGTAGCGCGCTTCTATATTAATGCATTGATTTAGGAGTGCGGGGAAAGCGGCTTCCAATAAGCATGCTCGGTTAACTGCTGAAATAGATTGCCGCTGGATTGGAAACGATCTCAGATGAGATAACCCGGGCCTTTCAATATTACAAAAAGATCATTGGTGGGAAGGGATTACGAGTGCTGGAAATTGTAAAGATATTGCAGACTTTTACATCTTTACGGGGGTTGATAGTTCTTGATGCTCCAGACGAATAATATGTGGAACGTTATCGACCTAATTTCCTAGATTCGTTCGGAAAAATCCCCGCGAAGGCATCGGATACACGAATATTCCTCCCCAAGAGACAACACATCCACAGCAAGATCGAGAGGCATCCTAGCGGAGGAGCAGCGGTTCCACTCACCAACCCAACAATTCGGATGGGATTGAGCAAGGGTGCATCTCGAGGTGCGGTGGGTAGTAGTCTGGAGGGTGAGGTCGCTCAGGGCATTGCCGGAAACGCTATGAAACGCGAGCAACACGACTGATGAATATATTTCTCAACGCTTTGTAGGCAAATCTAGGTTTCGACTAGTTTCCCTATCCTCAGGGGGACCACAGCCTACGGTAGCTGACGGAAGCTCAGGGCGGTAACAGATGGACTGGATTTGAGGGGTGTTTATAGCGCGGCTCTAGAATGAATCAAGAAGCAGGGTGGGTGAATTTTTGAGCTGTTGCTTAGAGCTTGCCTCAATTATTCTTCCTACACATCCGTAATCCGTCCGGACAACTTTAGTTTATAATACCGAACCTAGTTCGTTACCATTCAGGGCCAAAGAGGGTGATTTCACACCTTGTGCCTCCCCACCTACCCCATTGCGGCATCCCCTCACTTTCCCGCTTTTGTACCGATATTGTTGTATAGTGCGTCTATTGACGTCACGACCCCCTCTTCATTGATGACTGCTCCTCACTCCCTCCATACACTCCATCTTTTTTTATCTGTCTCATTAACATATCCTTCCGATTACTACCTCCCTCATAGCTTATTCTTATATTGCTCCTGATTCTCGTCTTCCATCTCTCCAACTTTGGTTTCATGTGTCATTTGGCTGGCCCGGGATATGATTTGCTAGGCTAGGCTAGGCTCGGCACAGCCCATAGGAAGACTTTCCCGTTTCTCCCGGGTTTCCCAGCGCTCCTTCTCAGCTGGCAACCGTTAGTTGAAGCTCGGGCGGAAACAGTCCTAGGTACTAAGTACTGATTGGTGACTCTACACTGCAAAAGTATAATTAGTGCTTGAGTCACCACTTCAATACTATTAATATTCAAATCGCTTGAGAAACAAGTAGAATAATTGGTCTTGTCAACAGAAAAAGTAATCGGGTGTCCGCTAACTCATACTCGTATAAGGGTTGGGTACCCACCCCGAAAGTTCCGATTTTCACGGGCCAACCAACCACGCAAGAAACATCTGATTTAGCTGAAATTTGGGTATCACGAAGTTTGAATTATCCCTTGACACCTGGAGCTAATAATATGATCAATTGGGGTAGACTTGGCGCTGTCGCTCGGTTCCTGAAATAGCCGCTGGTGGTGTGGGAAGGGCAAATGATGACGACCTTTATCACAATACCTGCTTACTCCTAAGAGGCTCCCATGGTTAGAGGAAATATATGAGTTTTGAGTTTTCAAAGTTTCAATCTTCAAGAACCATGCGTAATGGCGGTTTCAATCGTTATAGGCGGCCGTGCTAGGTGCAAGACATAGCCTTGGGTCTTGGAGAGCTATGGAGTTTGCCAAGTAATAGTACTTGTAACACAAAGGTCGAGTCGATTAATAGGATCAGGCGTTCATCCACAAGGCGCCCATATCACAACGATCGACCCCGCTCTCCACCAGCTCTCTCCATTTTCATCCACGGAGCCCAGTAACTCCACAACTCATCTCCCTGCAGCAATACAACTAGCGAGAAAATGGCGAACGCTCATATCAATTATGCTACCCACTCCCACGACAGTACCGACTATTCACATAGCACCCATTCTTTCAATAGCACTAATTCTGTCAGTAACGGCATTGTGTTGAATGTGAGCAACATTGATATAAAAGACGAGAGGTCCGAAATCATAGCACGGCTACCTCCGCTCGAGTCCCTCATCCGACATCAAGATATTCGAAGCCGCCGGGCGGATGGCGTGGGGCAATGGATGTTGCATACTGACGAATTTCAAAGGTGGTGCGACGGGGCGCCGGAGAGTGGATCCTCGCATGCGACCTTATTTTGCTGCGGCGATCCAGCAGTCGGTAAAACATATTTTAGGTGAGATGCGATCCCCGGAGAAAAACTCTTCGGTGGTGGTGCTGATGATTAGCGATACTAGTTCGCTAGTGGTCGACAAGTTGTGCGATAGGGCTAAAGGGGAAAATATTGCTGTCGCGTATTTTTACGTTGATTTCGCAGCACGGGAGGAGCAGTCTGCGGCAATCATGCTTGGCTCACTTTTGAAACAAATTATTGGCGCAATGGAAAAGATCCCGGGCGAGATAACACAAGACTACGAAAAGGTCATTGACGGAAGGGGACTACGAGTGCCGGAAATTTCGGAGATGCTGCAGATTATCACATCTCTACAGCCAACATTTATATGTATTGATGCTCTGGATGAATGTGCGGAATCGCATCGGCCTGAGATTCTAGGTTCGTTGAGAAACATCCTTGAGAAGTCAACAAATACACGACTATTCCTAACCGGAAGACGACACATTTGGAGCGAGATTGAGAGCCATCTTGGCGGGAGAATGGCAACTTTGGCCGTGAAACCCAACAACGATGATATCGTAGGATATATCCGGATGAGATTGAGTAAGGATACATCTCGGGGAGCGATGGATAACGGTCTGGAGGACGAAATTATCAAAACCATTGCCGAGAATATTCCTGAAATGTAAGTGACTAATATCATGGAGGAATATATTTCCATATGCCCCTAACAAGCAAGCCTAGGTTTCTACTGATTTCCCTAACCATGGATGCTATCCTTGAGGAAACCACAGCTTATGGTAGGCGACAAAAGCTAAGAGCAATTACAGACGGATTGGATTTGAAGAATGTTTATGGTGCGACGTTAGAACGAATAAAGGAGCAAGGTGGGGAGAAAACAAGGATCGGGATGGCAGCACTGATGTGGATCTCACATTCGAGGCGGCTATTACGACTAGATGAGCTTCTCCACGCCCTGGCGGTGGAGATGGGATCTACGGATCTCAATCCGGAAAGGGTTCCTTCGGTGGAGATACTGTTGAGCAGTTGCTTAGGGCTTGTCGTCGTAGATCGGGAGGCTTCGACTGTTCGCTTAGTCCACTTTACCCTCCAGGAGTACCTTAACACCTGTCATAACCTTTTTGGCGCAGCTCACGCGATAATGGCCGAAACCTGCCTAACCTACCTCAATCTTCGGACTATTAACGAGACCTTACCCACGCGCTTTACCCCGCCCCAGTCAACGGTCTTCCTCAATTATTCTTCCTTATTTTGGGGGGTTCATGCTAGGAGAGATGCCTCAAGGGAGGTGGTATCACTCGCACTCAAATTTTTCAGTCAAATCGAAAGTCATATATCTACCAAATTACTTTTGGCGGATCTTATATTGAATACTGGTCGATATTCTGGTGATATCCCTATCGACGGTCACCTTATTGGATTTACTGGACTGCATTGCGCATCAGCTTTCGGCATTGTTGAGATCGCAGCCGCTCTCCTGGACCAACCAAATCCTGATGTCAACAAGAGGGATTTCCTGGGTATTACACCGCTCATCTGGGCTGCTATATGCGGAAAAGAGGAGGTCGCGAAGCTGTTATTAGAACAACAGAGCACCATCCCCGACAAACCGGATAATTGCTTTCGCCGAACCCCTCTCTCGTGGGCTGCTAGGGGTGGACATGAGGGAACCGTCAGATTATTTCTTGGGATGGGATCTACTAAAACTGGTGGGACTGATGGCGGGTGGAGTAAGATGCCTGGAATGGTGAACATGATCCTCAAAAGGAGATATGTCAACCTCAACAGGCCAGACAAATACGGTCAAACACCAATCTTGTTGGCTGCTGAAGAAGGACACGAGGCGGTGGTGAAGGTGCTGTTGGGAAGGAAGGATGTAAAACCCGATGTGACGGATGGGTATGGCCATACGGCACTCTTGCGGGCCTGTAGCCATTCGCACGAGGGAGTAGTAAAG
>QLOI01000903.1:0-22271 GCA_003313605.1 Tuber umbilicatum
CGTTAACCCACACCGCAGCGCTCCCTAACCAGTGTTCTTACAACACTAGGGGACGCGTTACAGGTTATATGAGAAGCGTAGTGAGCACTGCTCCTACAACTGGTATCCAGTGTACTATATATGAAGTACCTGGATGAACAGAAAAATCCGCAGAACATATAGCAGATAAATTATGCTTCACATTGACTGACTACGAATAGTGATAGGTCCGTAAGAACGGATGAGAGTTAAGGAGACATAGCTGCAAGAACACCTCGCTAGGCAAATCAAAGAAGCAATGGAGCACTAAGCCTACCAACTCTACGTAGAATAATGCAGTCACGCCTCTGTGTTGTCATCGGTGTCTGATGTTGAGACTGATCATCTCAATGACAGAGGAACGACTAATATGTTAGTATTTGGACAGCATATTTTGGACTAAGTTCATATGGCAAAGGCATCAATAGCTTTTGACTGGCAGAGTCTTGCACACTCTCAGGAAGATGAAGTTTTAATAGCCAAATGACCAGAAGCGTGGAAAGTATTCAGGGTCTACAAGTGTTTGCACTCAGAATTGATAAGATGAAACTCGAGTAGTTGATGCGGAGGTACTTAGTTAGTATAGGTATTAGATGTACTGGCTGCGGAAACTTATGCGGGATATAAATATACTAAGAGTTCCTTCCCAGCTATTAGACAAGCAGCAACGGAGAAGAGACCTTATCAATATAACAAGTTATTATCTACACTTCATACTCTTAGTAGTCTTAGTGAACTGAGTATTAGTGATTACAATTACGAAGCCTTCCTGACATTACTCCGTTATCGAATACCTTAACGCTTAACCATACTCTACTGAGCTCTGAGTTGGTTACCCGTAACACTTTTGTGACTTGTTGGTTGTGAATCGGAGGGTAATTAAATGGCGCGATAGGAAGCCGGCCAGCCAACCATTGGAGAAATGAAATTCGGATATATTTCGATCAGGATAGCTCTCGGTAAATGATCGTAAGGCTTCCCGACGCAGCCAGCCTCCCCATACTGCTTTTCACTCATCCCTCCTTCGGCAATACTTGTTGTAAAGATTCGATTCCAACTCCGGCCAAAGGCATATCTTGACACCCGTCCTGTTTCTCCTCTCTCTTTTCCTTCCACCAATGATTTGCTCCTGACTAACTCTCCAATTATGAAGTGTAGTAATAGGTACGAGATATCGCTGAGATACCTCCATCAATGGTGCCCGCAGGACCCCAGGTTCCTTTTCCTCTTCCCCTTGTGGTAGCCGGTGATGATACCACCACCGGAGTACCTCTATTTTGAATTCTCGAGTATAGGATTGTTGAATCCGCTTCCTACCACTTGCAAAATTCTCTCCGATAAGATCCTGAATCGGAATTGCTTTCATTCCTGGCCGTTGTGGTGTAAGTGATCGGGGAGCAAAAGGTGTTCTTTCCGTACTGGTAGCTGGCCCCGAAACCAGCCCAGCCAACAGCCAAGGTATGATCTCCTCAGAAGTGGCTTCTGGCCGTAGTGTATCGTCACATATCACTATTGGTTGGGGATTTAGGAGTGATTGAATATCCATCTTACTCGATATCGTCTCTGTCGCTGCACTTTCCGCTGCAAATAAAGGCTTGATCAATTCACCTTTAGGCTCTACTTTGACTTGCATAGGCAGAACCTAATGGCTCGCTGGTCGAACCTTTTCTTTGAAGTAAATTTAGTTGACTCATGAACAGTCTCATGATGTTTTTTTTTTTTTTTTTGTATACGCGTATCTCTGCTGAATCAACCTTGGTGATGAGTCGAGGTTGAAGTAAAGGTGAGTAATCAAGGATGGGGGCTTAAGCTTACAGTGAAACCTCGCTTGATTTTCCTTCGTTGTCTTTAGACTCATTTCCAGTTTGGCCAGTTAATACGGTAATACATCAAAGAAATCCCTAGAGAAGATTTATTAGATACGTGTTCAAGAGATTTTGAGATTATTTTGGCCCCCATTGTTCCTAGCACCGAATGGATAGCAATGATGAGAGTTCAAGTGCTTGGCAAGATCTGAGGTAAATTTACGATAGTTGCGGCTCTTGTTGGCACATGGCAGCAGTTCTCGGTTTTCGCGTCTCTCAACCTTGTGTTATAGGTCTGTGCTCCATACGAGATTAGCCCCTCTTTTCTGTTACTGAGTCCATCACCCCCGATCCCAAAATCTCGACGCAACTTTGAAATCCAGTCTTACAAGTCACTAGTACCACAACCGGAAGAGGATTCGGCTCACCGGCGGCGACGACCCGGCTGAAGGAGGAGAAGGAAGTCAGCGCTCTGGCCATTATAGGCGATGGGATGCTGGCCTCTAGCTGGTCTGCAGGAGTCCTGGAGGACCGGAATACCCCGCCCAATCTCCTCACTCTGTCCGCCAACTGGGGACTCTATTTGCTTTCAGGGTCCCTATCGAGGCTGAAGGGTAATGAGGATGGCTTTCAAGGGGGGGGGGTTGCTAGCTCGCCCGCAATGTACCACGTGATCTCGAAGAATGTTACTGTACACCACGATTCTTAATAAAGCACCAGGCGATAGAACCCGGCCAACCCTGGTTATGGTTGTGGTAGCTTCAAGACTTCTCATACTTGTACTCGTGCAGTACTTCGGGAAATGGATTCCGCACTAGAAATCAGGTAGGGCTGTGGTAGCATTTTGTTTGCTTTTAGTTCAAGATCACAGTGTTCTAGCTAACCCCTCGCCTTTTTTTTACTAGCTACGTGGGTGTTACTGCAGGATAGGCTGGTTGAAGTTGGCCTACCTTTTGGACATAATTCTATTTTTAGCTAGTCATATCTCGGTTCGACGTTTATTGAAAGACCGGACAAGGTACCCGAGGTCCCCGGGATCTCCCTCAGGAGCCCGGGAGGGCAATGGGAATTCTCCCCCAGCCTTTTGTGCGGAGCCTTGATGCGAAGATCTACCCCACTCACCCAATGAGACATAAAGTTCGCAATTAAACTAGCGTAGCCTAGTGAAGGTAGGTGGTAGTATACCCCATGTTCCATAGATTATACCTATACTAGCTAATGTACGCCCCCGCTGTCTACAGTATCGCTAGAAAACTCCCAAACGACCTATTGGGAACGGGTGTTGTGGGAGGTGCTAGGGGAGAGGCGGTCCATAATTGTGTTCGAAAATACGCCCCCTTCGATTATGCAGCTTACCAGTGGTCTCCCGCTTCCGAGGTTCGCGGACCGCAATATCGAATTCATATGCCCGATTCGCAAAGGCCGATCCGGCTGGTCTTTCGCATAGTTTAAGGTATGCTAGAGAAATAGTGGCCGGTGTGATCCATTCCCCAACAGTTTTACAAATTTGATGATATCAGCCGGGTTTGGACAGAAGGTAATGGTTGAGCAACTATTGGAGGAAGGAGAATATCAGCGCCTGGCCAAAACAACACGGCACCGCCCCGAACACGGCGGCTCTCTAGAAGGGCGGGGATAAAGCCAGGGTGCTATCGGAGGGCATCAGTGCGCATTTACCCGGGGAGGAGTATAAAATCTTGAGTGTGCGTAAATTTATGGGCGGCGGGCGGCGGGGTTCTAAAGCTATTAGAGGGAAGAAATATTTATCGACGGGCGGCTTCAACGAAAATGAATGCGGGAATTACTCTACCAGTACCTATAGACATAAGTTCTCCTTTACCGTGTGATGAAGAACTCCAATAAAAACGCTTATGCAAATTCCCTGAAGGCTACTTCTTGATGCTGAGCCTTCCGACACCCATCATCCCAACGGTCCGCTAACTGCTATTATTTATCGCCCGATATCTACCCCCCATTTCCCAGCACCCGCCGCTTTTCGCCTTTGCTTCAGTGCCCTATCATTGTTTCCGTGCTAACCCCCTTATTGAGCGATCCGGTGACCTTCACCGGTGAATGTAATGTAATTTATCCATACTAGCTACACCCATCTAGCATATAACTCGCTAAATCCCAGCAGAATCCGAAATGACAAAATGCTAAACAGTGCAGAGACCTCTTAGTATAGCCTGGTGGGTGGATACCTGCTATAAATTCACATCCTTGTAGGGGCTCGACAAGAGTTTGTCGCCATTGAGGGGAACTAAGGTTGAAAACTTGTTTTCCATTATAGCAGGTAAGTTGAAGTCTCGAATTATGTCTTCCCTGCAGCGCCGTGTCCCTAGTACGAGAGGAGCCGGAACTGTATAGCTGAAATGAACTCAGATATTGGGTGGATCATCGTAAATTATAGAGATGAGTGGAGCAGTAGCCAGTATGATAGTGAATCCAGCACTTTTCTGGCGCAAGGTACTTCCTGACTTAAGCCCGCTGTGCGTTGAAGTAAGCGAAAGAGGCCATCACGGTTTCGGAGTGTGGCCAGTGTGCCTAATAGCCCACTCCTTCCGTTCTTGGCCATGGACGCGAGGAATCGTCCGAATGCTGGAAATGCATGGCTCCAAGAACCCAAAAAGAAGTCAAAAAATCACTCCCATTGGCTCCAATAATTAAGAATAGTGCAGACCCTGGGAAATTACCTATCCCCCGATAGACTCTATATTCCTAAAGTGTCAGTAAACCCCTCTTACCTCAACAAAATTCAATACTACTTGGTCACCGAGATGTTTCTCTCTCACCGGTATCGCTACGAACCCTAAATCCCTACCACTTTCCCTCATAACACCTTCTCTACCACACCCTTTTCTAAGCACTCACCATCCTCCCGATTTCGCATCGCAAACCGTTTCTCCCCTTCCCGATACCAAGTTAAATACAAACATTTACTCGAGAATAGGAGTGTACCCTCCACATCTCCACTAAATTCTAGTCCAAGGGCTCATTTTTTCAAGGTGGGAGATAGACGCCGCAGTAGTAGAGTGAGAAGGTCCTCTTGGATTTTGGGTACAGTGCAGGAAAGGGGAAAGGTATGGCCGACTAGTTTGTTCTCTTGTTAGGATGATTCTTGTTCTCTCACTCGCCATCCGGTAAAATACCGTAACGGGAAACACCGGTGTCTAAAAAAAAAGTAAACGATCAAAGAATCTTCATTTACTTCCACAGGTCACCACACCGTAATATATCCGTCTCTCCACCCATTCTCCCATTCCTCCGCGCATCCCCACGCCAAAGGGAAGATATGTGTGGAGAATCTTCTCCGCAAATCCCGAAAAGGTCCTAGAAAGATCCGTCACCCCCCCAAAAAAAAAGATCCACCACTCCCGCAACTTCCAGAATCAGCTATAACACCCTACCAACCATCCACCGCCTCTAACACATTTAACCGCAGGGCCCGAGAGCAACGGTGGAGACAACATATCAGGCTAGGGTAGGGTTAGGCCCAGACTTTGTTGACGTATACGCTCGTGTTCCCTTCAATACATGCCAAGCCTACGCACGCCCGAAAGTTCCTCACATAAGACCAGCCATGCTCAATCACTCGGAATCCTGCGGATACTCGCAGCCCCATTAGGCTCGGCCACACGAGCCCCAGAAGCCTTATTTAATCCCACGGACCGGTATCATGGTGCCGGCTCCCAAACCAAAGCGCCGAGGCCAGTCCGATGGCGCAGGGGGTATCGCACTAAGAGCCAGTATGGCTTGACAACAAACTAAATTTACCCTGTAAAGTGTCTTGCGGGGGCAACCGTCACGATAGGGCAACCACCACTATAGGTTTATTTTACTTAGTAAAGTATAGAACATCCTTTCCCAACCGAAGTCGTGCGGCTATGGCCAGACGTGACGATCGCCCCATCAGACACTTTAAGCTCACATCCGAGATCACTTGGCGACGCTAAGCCACCTGTTCGCAGCTTCCTCGGACTGATTTTTTCATAGCATTTCTCCCCCCCCTCACGCACACTTATCGCATTCTCACTACTCAATATACGTGCTACCAGGTTACGACAAGCAAAGTTGTAACATTAACGAGTGATAACTTATGATTATAATCCAACCGAAAAAAGCAAGGATGGGGTTAAGAAAAAGTCAGAACCAAGCCTCACAACCTCGGCCATTGCGGAGCATGTCTGCGTGGATAGGGGCTACGGAGCTACGCCATTGTTTTCGCCGGGAAGCCACTCACGAATTGCAGATTTGGTACCGGAAAAGTTGGACTCAAAGTTTTTCCCCGGATCATAGTCTCTGTTGATGGGTTCTAAAGCTCGGTTAGTCCAGTACCGAGCAGTTATAAGCCCAGCGCTTGGGATAGCTACTCCCGTTAGTACCATCCCGAGTGTCGGAAATGTCGGAGCGCCTATCGCCATTCCCGTCTTTGTCCGGGTCAGGGCTACCAATTGGGAGACTCCTCAGGCGGGAAAACCATGCACCTGCTGGAGCTCAAGTGCCGTATTAATGTAATCGGAGTTCGGCCGAACTATGACTAGGAGCACCACACAGCAAGGGAACGCTGCACTCAACCCATAGCTCTTCGCGCAAACTTTCTTAGCCTCTCCTTATCCCAATACACTACCCCATCGCTAGTAACCACAACTAGTAATCGGGTACGAGTGTATTACAGTACAGTACACCCCAAAAGTGCTCACAGCTTGCCTCAGATTGCAACTCCTAATATTCAAGAATGCCGACAGGCATAATACTCCAAAAATCACGACCAATACATAATCCGGAAAATTAAAACCCCTCTCCCCCCCCAAAAAAAGGAAAGAAAAAATAATTTAACTCCATAGCCGCACCTACGCCGCACTAACCTCCACGACAGGCAAGCCAGATATCGAAATGGTATATGATTTATCCCCCGTCCTCCCTACTCCATTTCTAAACGCCTCATAATCCTTCCGACACTTCACAGTGACCGGGTGTTCTACCCCAAGCTGCTTCTCAACTCCTTCACAAACTCTCCGGTACCCCGCTTCAGCTTCCGCTATCCGTCCAGCACTCGCATGCACGCCCGCAAGTAACAGTAGAGAGAGGTAAGTATCAACGTGCTCAGGTCCAAGCACCTTCTTCCTCCCCTCCATCGCTCGATGGCCCAACTTCTCCGCCTCTTCACAATCTCCCCGCCCGAGCAGCGTAGTGGCAAGATTATGCATCGTAGTCAATGTGTCGGGATGCTCGCCGCCGAGCGCTTTCTCCCTGCCCTCAAGTGCGCGACGATGCAGTGCCTCCGCCTCGACATGATTTCCGCGAGCGGAGAGAATTTTTGCCAGGTTCGTTGCACTAGTTAGTGCGTGTGGATGCGATACACCAAGGCTTTCCTCGCGGCCTTTCAGCGCCCGTCGACTAACCTCTTCCGCTTCCTCATATTTGCCGAGTGACACGAGTATTTCGTCGAGATTGCTGAGGCTTCGGAGTGTCTGTAAATGGGTTGGTCCGAGGACCTTCTCACGTCTAGATAGGATACGGCGGTGCATTTCTTCGGCTTCGGTGTACATACCCCGGACGCCGAGTACCAGCGCTAAATTGCTCATGGCAGCGAGGGTTTCTGAATGCATTGGTCCGAGGATTGCTTCTCGGCCCTCGGCAGAGCGACGTGACATCTGTTCGGCTTCGTCGTATCTGCCTTGTTGCCGCAGGATTGTAGCAAAGTTTAGGTAGCTGGCGAGTGTATCCGTGTGATCCGGCCCAAGAGTCTTTTCACGCCCGGTGATGGCACGGTGGGACATGAGCTCCGCTTCCTCGTATCTTCCAAGATGGCCGAGCACGACGACCAAGCTGTCCATACTGCGCAGGACATCTGGATGCTCGGGGCCAAGGATTTTTTCTCTACCTTCGAGGGCACGCCAGTTCATTGCGGCCGCCGCTTCGTATTTACCCTGGCGACTGAGGATTGCCGCTATATCTGCGACGCTGGAGAGGGTGTCCAGGTGATCCCGTCCAAGTGCTTCCTCCCTACCTGCCAGTGCCCGGCGACTAATGACCTCCGCTTCCTTATATTTCCCGGTCCGCCGTACTATCACGGCTAGGAGTTCAATCCTCGCCCAATACAGGGCGTCGAGCTCACCGCTCTCTTCGCGACGAGCTATGCACTGACGGATATGCATCTCGGCACTGGCGTAATTGCCCACCTGGTAGAGATAGCACGACACCCGATAGGAAAGAAGGTCTACCAAGGAACCCTCCGAATCTTCTAAAACCGCGATGGCATGGGGCAGGTAGGTACGACAAACATCTCGGACCCGATGCTCAAATTCGGGGAATAATTTCGCAACAACGCTCAAAGCTCGTCCCCTCCATCTGGCCAGCTCGTCCCTCGCTAAATACGCTTGTATCGACAACTGTACAAGGCAATGTAGCTCGTAAGCCGGTTTCTCACTGCCAACGTTGGTGACTTTAGTAACTAGTGAGAAGCCGAGGAGTTTTCCAACCGCGCTCCGGTATTTTACAGGATCCCCGGCCCCCTCCAACCCTGAATTTAGCAGTAGTTCCTCCGGGATGTTCTGGCGATTGAGGAAGGTGGTGAGGAAGAGAATCTGGGCGGCCATCGGCATCTGCTGCACCAACCGCTCGAAAGTGATAAAGTACGCACTCAATATGCTCTCCGTTATGTCTTCTTTGCCTTCCCTGTGGATGTCGTTGAAACCTTGTGACAAAACATGCTTACTCGATTGATCCCGTTTTTTGAAGAGGGCAAGGTATTCATGCGCCAGGGTTTCCGTCTCGGTCATGTAAGCCGCAGCGCCAACAATGCCCAAGGGGACATAATCGAGCAACTGTAGGATCTCTAGGATGGCATCTTCCTCCTCCTCGATATGTGGCACATGGCAGCGCTGGAAAAACAGTGCCTTGGCTTCCTCGACAGTCATCTTGTTGACTTTGACCGCTTTGCATCCGAGTCTGTTGGCGACCTGCCGTGACCGTGTGGTTACGACAATCATGCCCTTTGGACCTTGGGGTAGAAACTTTGCGATCGCACTACTGTTGTTGGCAAAGTCGTCTTCGTTATCCGCATTATCCACAATCAATAGCCAGTTGCCAGAGTCCGGTCCCTCAAGCCACCTCTTGACGGCTAGTAACTGCTTCTCACCCGAATCGCCCTCATTTAGTGATATATCAGCATATTGTGCAATCTCCTTGAAATCCTGACTGAACTTGAGGAAGCCGCTGCCGTGGACCCAGAAGACAGGCCGGTGGCCCCGACAAGAGTAGGAGTATCTCAAGGCGATTTGGGTTTTGCTAGAGGTTCCGTTAATTCCTATTCATGATGGCTTCGGTAACTTCAGACATACCCAGCTCCACCAAATCCATAGAGGGCTATTCGATTATGTGACCCCTTTGCCGAAAGGCATTTCAACTCCTCAAGTATCACCTGTCGGCCAGTAAAGCCCTCGTTCCAGCTATAGGTAACCATCCAAACAGTCTTCAAATCTAGACGCTCGTAATCAGTAAGGATTTAAGTTCGATTCGATGAATACGTCAAACTATACCAACGACTTTGACCGGCACCGGGGCTAAATGATTGTGTATCACAGTGATCGGGGAGTTCACGTTCCCACTATAAGCACTCCCCGTAATATTGTGAGAGTTGACGTTCCGGCTAAAATAGCTCCGAATGTCCGTGCTGCCCGTAGGATTGACAGCGTGAGGGGCAGGCCGTATCTCTCTCGTTTCAAGCTCGGAGTTAGGCTGTGGAGCGCTGGCGGCCTCACCACGGTTCTTTGTAATACTTGGAGCGTCATTTTCAACTAATATCTGCCGTGGCCTCTCACTGCCCGAATGGTCAGCTTGGCTGAAAATGTGTTAGCTTTCTACCTAGGTGAGGAGCCAGCGAGGCGTTTTCCCAAGGGAATGAAGTGTCTACGGTGCTCGAGTTCTCATCCCAGGCAAGAAGTATCCGAAAATATGAGTGGCGAGTTTTTATGGACGCTGAGACACGCACGGACTATTTGCCATGCTCCGTATATTTTGCGAATCCCGGTGGTCCCTATTTTCGGATATTTCTTGCCGAGGAGGACTTGTGTCAGGACACAGAGGCAACGGCAATACTAACCAGCACAACTTGCTCAGCACGCGACCCATGATGGAGAGGTGGCCAGGGTAGGAAAGGCGTTGAAGCACGGTAAGCTTTCGGCTGGATCACCGAGTCCCTGGAATGTGAATCGTGTTGTTGCAGTGTTGGCAGCGGCCGAGTGGTCACCCCAAAACCTGACTTGATCCTGCAGCCTTGGATGTTGACAGGGTCATGACTGGTCGGTGATCCGAGGGCTAGGGTTATGGGGAGGGTTAGGGTTAAAATTATTTAGCTGAAAACAATTCGGTCACGAAAGAATGATACCAATAGTTGATCCGAGTATATACGATACTTCACTCGATCGTTCATTTGTTCGTTCAATTACTCATTAACTTCTTCCTTTCTAGAATCTACAAATTTATGAAAGCATTTTTCATATCATGCAACACCGGAAAAACTCAATTAGAAGAAAAATACATCAGAAGGTTGTAGTTGCCTCTCCTGGTAAGCGCTGCATATTCCTTTTGTTTTTACGCCAGATGGGGGCCGAGTTTGCGGTGTTTTCCCCCTCTCGCTCTCATCTCCAGAAGCGGAATTCCAACGTCCTATGATATCAGAGCAGATTTCTCTTCTTGAACTCCGATGGTACTGGGTAAAGGTATCATAGCGTGGGCCTTTTTTCTGTCAAGTCCATCGATTGGTTCATCTGCCTACGGTAACAAGCACAACCTAAGTCATGAGATAAAGACCCAGGGCACTGACAAATTTATCCTACTAGAAGCAGATTGAGCTGCAGTGCACTTCCTCCAACACAAAGCCGACCCCACATCCTCCAAAGATAAGAAATGCAAAAGAAAAACACGGCCGGTGGACACCAAAAACGAAGGGAAAGACTATAATGACAGGTAATCCCAATCTTACCTCAACCCAGTCGCATTACCCGATCACCGGCACTTGAGTAGAGCAAGAAGGTTCACTGAGGAACCCTTGTCCTTGCTCGAAAGGTCCCACGGACCTACCCTTTAACGGTGACCAAGGCGTATCCTAGGTTTGATGGACCGTCGGGGAAGAAGATCGACAGGTTGGATGCCGGGTTCAGGATACTCGAGTATCCCACGCCGTATGTTGATACCTTTAGTTAGGTGGTACATTAGCAGGGGGATGAAAATTAGGTTTCAGTACCGGTACGGATAGAGCAATTCAACGGGTCATGCATTGTTGTCCCAGAAGGTGCCTGTACGAGCACGGTACTAGTACTGCCAGTACGGTACGGTACTCGTAGTGCATTATGGTAGGAGTACCGGTATTGTCGGATCGCCTCAAGGTCGGGCGTTCTTTGATGGGTTTTTGACACACACCATCACTAGTGTCCCGGATGTCTCAGAAAGCCTCCATAGAAGACCAGGTCACCCTAATGAGAAAGTCAGTTCGAGTGTCGGTTGGTCGCAACAGGATGGATAGAAGTTTGGGTGGGTACCATAGATTCAAGATTTGATCATGAAGAGGATGCGGAGAAGAGAGAATCCATTTCCAGTGCTCGCTCACCGCCCCAATGATTGTATCCTTCTCTCCCCCCCCACAGTGGGTCCAGCAGTCCCTTAGACTCCCTTTAAATACCCAAGTACAAGAATTCCATTCGGAATGTCGGAGAATCCATGACGGAGAACCAACACAACCCGTTTATGAGTGTCTGCGCTTGCTACCACGAGTCCATTCACCCATCCAACAGTATGGGTCACGGTGCCGGGGGGTCTGAAATCGACCATCCCCAGAGCGAAAATCAGCAACGATTCCGCGACAACCAAGTTTTTTGAGAAACGAACTCCACAGAACTACTCCGAATCAGCTCCTCTTCAATTATGCTGACTCCGGCCCTTTTTTTGGGTGGGTATTGGCGGAGGATGATAGAGGTGGGCAATTTTCGTGGAGTGGAACACAATGAGATAAGGCAAACCGAGGGAACGATTCGGAGGTACTGCTCTCAAGTTTTGTAGGTTCCACTAAGAGCGGTGTGCCGGTAGCGGGGGGTAAAGGCAACACCCTCGCTTGTGGAACCTACAAAACTTAAGCGCTGTACCTCCGTAGAGTCGGTTTTTTTTCGCTTCTCAAAATTACCCAAGAATATGCAGCCTAGAACGGACCCCGCATTTCCTTCTCCGACACAGCCCTCCAGGCGATTTGCGCAGATAATTCCCAGAGGTTGGCACCTAGCAGCAGATATCCGATGACAAGTGAAATGACACGAACTTTGGCAACCCCTAGCCATCACACTGGTGCCTTTCATCGCGACATTGGCCTCTACGCCCCAGGTTAGGCAACGAAAAGCGGTAGGGTTCGCGGCGCAGGCGATTGGCTTGGGACACAATCGCCCAATTTCTGTCATCCTTGAAAGGTCTCGTGCCCCCGCCCTCAAATTATCACAATGATTTCCAGCTGTTCACCCCACCCACCGGTATTGGCCAGCCATTCTGCATTTCTACGATACCGGATACTCGAGTACAAATAAAAAAGTCCGTGCTCCTACAGATTAACACCTCACGCCAAGGCTGAGAACCACACCAGAAGCTTCTCCCTGCCAGGTTATCGAGCGATAGATTCCAAGATATGGCGCATAGCGAGGTCTCGGAAGAAAATCTTTATGGCGAGGGAGCAGGGATGTATGTGCGCTTGTAACAGCAAGGCTTCCCACGAAGACTTCTACTAGTGAGGTGCGGCGGTATTTTCTAAGGCTACACTTTCGGGCCCGGATTCTAGGCATGCGGTAATTGGCTCCATTTAGACATTGACACGGGTATTGGAAGGCATTCAATAACTTATTCCCTAGCACGCAAAGCCCCCCCCGCACCCGGATTCGCCATCCCCTAATTCTTCGGCCAACCGGCTTCGCTCACCCCCCTATTCTCATGGCCAGACAAGGCGTTGATGAAACCAAAAACCGAGTGACCGGCAGTGATGACTACGCAACACCTCTGAGGGTCTCTGGTTTGTTCTCTGGGTTGTATCATCTGCAGCGCTTCCAATCGGAGCGCGATATGTTGTCGGTCCCCCGGCTTGCTGATATAACTTGCGGATTTTCTACAAAGGGCCTACTGTAAAGGGAAAACGCTAACACATATTTGGGAAAATTGAGTATGATACTGGATGATAGGCTATTCTGGCGGAGAAATCAGCGGGCAGGGTAGGCGTCGAGGGAGTTAACCCTGCTGTATGACACCGTGGGCTCACATAACCCCAGACAACTGCTACTGCCATGCGAGGGATTTGGGAGAAAAAATGTTGAGACCGAGGGGTGAGCCAGCTGAGGTTTGTTTGGCTTTGGTTTCACGATACCCCCAAACCCGCTTCCCCAAGACCACTATTTCGCGATTGTGGAAACATCATTGCCCTCAGACCGGGCATGCTGGTAAACTCAGAGGTCAAGAGTGCTCCAGGTATAGAACAGGCACTCTAACATGAATAGCCTACTTGAGGAACTCCGGGAAAAATCCAAATCACCTCGGCGAATATATCAGGCTGGAGCAATAGTTTGGACAGACGGACGGGAGCCTTCATTCCTCAATAATAGTACAGACAAAAGAAATTTGCAACATTCACACCGAATCGCGCATCTGGCTGCAGCCGATTCCGCTAAACACCCCTACGAATATTCCTACCCGTAGACATGCTCAACCGCAGCTAATCGAGTCCAGATCGAGCTAGTTGGGCCACCCACCCGTAGGGCCTATATCGTGATACACCGTCACTCCAATCCACAAATATCGCGCACAGAGATGAACACTCACCGACCCCATAATAAAGCAGTCCGTCCCCGACCGCCGCATCGAATACGTTGTCCGAGATGATATCCCAAATGGAATCACCCGCGTCCGCATCGTATGTCAACTGCAAGTAGGGGATCGCGCAACTTCCGAAATCGTCCTGGCAGCCACCGCCGCAGTAGTAACTGTTCGATCCACACCATCCCTATCGTACGATTCATCAGTATTGCATGGCCCTCCACGAGGAAGGGTAAGGAGGCGGGGTACGTTAATAGAACAGCAAGGTCCGTCATTCCCCGCACCACATGTATACGACACGCCCCCGACTTGATTGTTCGGGCCGCACTTATTTGCATGCGGCCCGGACGTCGGTGACTGCGTGCGCTTCACCAAAACGGCCGGCTCCTCATCACGACGCTTGATCGGGACGCCGGTCAAACTGGCTCCGTAGAATTGAATCGCGACGGGATCTGGATCTGGGTCGGCGGTTGGGTTAGGAATCGGGTTTGCGGCCACGAGGAGCGCCAGGAAGAAGGTTAAGGCCAAGTAGAGGGATTTCATCTCGTATTTTATTTTTTTCTTTTTGGGCGGAAACTTTTTGGAAGGGGGGTGATAGGTTCAACGGGCCAGGGTGAACGCCATGGAGAGGGAAGAAGTTATCGTTTGTGCATGGGAGGTGGTTTATATAATTTCTTGCACGGTGAGAGAGATCGTGGCAACTCATGAACGGAGCTATCGTAGTTTTCTCACAAGATTCTCTATAATCTCTTTGATAGCGAAGAGCTAGTTACCCCCCTCCCAAGCGTTGCCAATCTTCCATCACCAGGAAAGTGAAGACACCTGACCACATTCACACCCTCGCTAGGCAGCAACAAGCTTGCTCCTCTCAACGTCCTAATAAAACTCCTTGGAAGCCCCGGAAATGCCTTACCAGAATTTACATCTCCTTTCATCGCGCCTCTCCACCTATGGCTGGCCCTCTTAGGTACTAAGTTCAATACGGATGATGGTTGCACAGACGAGTAGTTGTATATTTCCTAATCGGGTTCTCAATGGTCAACGACTTTAGCTCGTAAACTGGGCCTTTGATGAAAGGTTCCCGATTCGCCAAACGGAACAAGCAAAAGGGCTATTGGCAGGAGGAGCGTTGTATTAGCGCTATGTGATCGGTGGGGGAATAATCGAGGGATAGCGCGGAATGAATTCTTTGGATATGGTGAAGGGAGTTACGGTTGTGGTTGGGGGGGATAGTTGAGGGGTTGTCTTACTGTACCTACCTGTAGTAGCGTGGGTTATGGAGTATCTAATAGCTTAGTCATTCACCGCCCCTAAGAGACTAGTGGATAATGTCAGTTTGTAGATTCCGTTATGTTCTTAATAAAATCTTCCGGGCCAGTAGCCGACTGGGTTGGCAGGTTGAGTGATATGGTGGGAGTATGCGTTGGGGGGTTGCTTCTTTCCCTTCGCCGAGGCCTGGTGCAAAAAAGTATTAAACTTCCAAACATTTAGGAAGCCAGGCCACCACGACTCTGATAGAGAGTCTTCTATCATGGCTCGAGTATGATAACGAGGAAAGAATCAAAAGGCTTTGGATCACTGAATTGGTAAACCGGAGAACCACTCTACTAGTCCGGCTGCCTCCGGCAACTTTAGTGGCCCACTGTGCAAACCAAATTTGTCGGAAAAACAAATTTACTCGAAGGATAGCAATTCCGGTAGTTTTGTGTTCGACGTCCCCCACTCTCATACTCTTTTTTTTTCTGTTCCAAGCCATGTCCACAGCAGCCACAACACCCAAAGACCGTCCATGTTTCACGAACGGAATCTAGTAATAGTGGTGCGACAATATCTACATGTGGGCTAGAGAAGACTCTCCAGTAATCACAATTGAGCATATTATTAGAGGTGCCGTATTGTCATGGGTCGATTGAGGTCCCTTTCAGGAAGAAAGAGATGCACCGTCGGGAACTCAGACGCCATATAGCAGGAGAGCCCGAAGTTCTTGGCACGCCCTATATGAACCTGGCTTACAATGGAGATAACGTTGAACTGTTTTGGAAGGCTCCTTCATGACCTCCGGTCTACCGACTGGCCATTTTAGCTCTCTAAAGACCTTCCCGACGCTAGTGGACTACCGGCTCTACTTGTGGGATGTTTGCCCTTCCGCTAATATTGTAGACTGGGTGGGGTCTTCGAGTAAAGGCTACGGTACCGGTACCTTGGGTAGGATGTGGAAATGAAATAGATGCGCCTTTGCGCCTAGTGCGTTTGTGTGCCTTGCTGCTAGAAGGTTTTCCGCGAAGTGCCTGCTCATAATACAATATACAAGCCTTGGTAGATTTCTATATTATCTAATCACTTTACTCACTCTACTGCCTCACTCGACTCTTCTTCAGAACGTAATTGTTGCCAAGTATGGCCCCAGTTGTAGTGTTTTATAGTGCTCAAGTGGTGGTCCTCAAGGTTGTCTGGTGAGCATCGAATTGCTGTCTTATAGCTCTAATACTAATGCTTTTTTTTTTTAGAGCATCACGAGAACATTGACAATTTGGCTCTCATCAGTTGGATTAGCATGCGTTTTTGCTTTCGGCATGGTAATTCGTGGTTTGTCTTTCCAGAAGGGGATGAAAAGTGGATGGTAGTTGTGCAATTGGTGGCTGGCCACCCCTGGGTAGCCAGTATCATATTGGAGGGTAGCAACTAAATTGTCCAGCAATGGAGTGAGTGGGATATAGGGCAACCTGACTTGTGTGGAGGACTCGGATAGGAAAGGTAAGATGCGCTTTGTTCTCTTTCTGATCGGCGCTCAACTAAACTAACGGTAGAGACAGGTATATAAGTAAAACATAAACCAAGTATCCTGATTCTTCCACGGACCACACACGTCTTTATTCCTCCGCACACCCCCGTGATCGCAAAGGAAAGACATGATAGAAACTTCTCCGTATATCCTTACGCCGCCGTAATGCAGAAATCTTCCGAACCATTCCTGCAGCTTCGACAATCGACAGCCTTCTTCCATCAACTCCAACTGCCGGGCACCGCACATCACGAGGAACACCACAAGAAATTGCTGAATAAAACTCAAGTGAGAAAAAAGGCCCCCATACAACATGTGTCTAAATCTATCAATATTCAAATCAAATTTAAACATAAACAGCCACCATTACCTAGGTTGATTGTCCTACTCCATATTAAATTTTGTCTTCTCCCACCCTTTTACTTACTCTTGGCAAACCTCCCATGGTCAGACCCTTTGCTTGTGGGTTTTTTTAGTCCATACGACACAAACACTACACTTCCCTTGCCGTAAATACACCGTCTCCATTCAGGCTACCATTCATACCGTTCACTGCGCCATCGCTCTCGGAATATTGTACTAGCTACAGCCAAAGTATTTGAAGGACAGCTTGCGGAAGCGGTACAGTATTTACTTGTACTCACTAGATCCACCATCGTTGATCTCAACAATTAAAGATAAAACACCCAGAGAAGGAATCGCGTTTCCAGACACGGCATAGCTTGAGAAAGCTGAACTTCGCTGACATCATTAACTGGCATTCGCAATTCTATTCGCTTACTCTACTAAACCTATTGATTTGGTATGATATGCCTCGATGGTGGACTTACCGAGTAAATGTAGTACTTTATCTGGGGGATCATCGCGGACACACTGGTCACGTAGGTTTCTTGGGCAGCTTGAAGAGGGTGATTGGGGTTACCGGACATGAATTTCTACTTTTTTTTTTTCGGAAAGCAAATTATGTGATCGGGGTTCTGGGGGGCATTGACCCGAGACTGGAGTGAGCAGTGTACTAATAAGTAGTGAGTTAGAGGTGGTGCTGGTGACTAGAAGGATAGTAAGAGTATTCCTCGACAAGTTCTGCAAACTCGCCCAGTTGATATTGGCCCGCTTAAAGTCCACCGACAGAAGCACTTTCCCCTTCTCCCGGACCCTTTATCCCCCATTCACTAACTAAGAACTCCCCAAGGACTGCCAGACCAGCACACCTAGGTAAATTCATGATATTGAGCCCCCGAATCGCCTTCCGCCCCGCTACAGGCACGCTGACCTTATCTAAAAACCCGGAGACATCAGGTCGCGACCCTCGCTTCACCCACCGTCACTCGGCCAAGTGGTTTGGCTAGCACTTTCTCTCGATCCTCCGAACCCCCAGCGTCCATGATAAACTCTCAGAAAGGGTGGTCCTCTAGGCTGGCAGAAGGCTGCGACACAGGAGGTGGATTAGCTGCGGTACTAGGTGCTAGTGCTAGGACCGGGCGGTTAAAGCGTGCTATTGATAGCCGGCAGCACGGAAGTTTCCTTCACCCTCCCCCTAACAATCCAATTGCCCCACGGGGTGGGGGTATTCTAGGTTGCATCCAGATTTTTCGGACTGCCAGAATCACACACAAGTGGATCGCCCAGGAACGAGATAGCCTCCCCGAAAAACCAAAAATGTCCCCCGTCAAACGGGAGCTAATGTTACACATAACGTGAGACGCCACCGGTAGTACCCCCTCCTTCAACGAAGCGCGAAGCCATTCTTCTACAGAGGGGGGGAATTGTTTCAAATTGGGGTATCGGTCGCGCCGATATAGGGTTGGCCATTCTCGATGGCCGGAATGCGATCCCTGATCTAGGATTTCTGACCTTCTGCGGGCGGGCCAACTAGCATTGATTGTGAGTGTAGGGGTTGGATGCACGGTGGTGGAAGATGATAATACGAAAACTGTGTGAGCTGGTGAGAGAGGGTGCGATGTGGGAATATATCTTGACAGCCGGTTGCAGCCGGTTGGCGGATTATGAATGCATGCATATGTAGCTGTTAACCTGGGTTGAGTAGCGAATCCGCTATATACTAACTTCCGGAGAAACGCGGAAAGCCACGAAACCGGGGGACACTGTAGAGGATAATTGACAGGATCGGATCGAGTGACAGGAATGAATTTCGGGAGTGAGTGATAGGAAGAAAGCAAAAGAAGCCCTAACCCTCCCTACTCCCCACACCGCTGGAATGTTGATGAACGGCATGTCGCGCGGTCGGGGAGGGGGTGCGATCGCAATACGATATCATACTCGAGCACCGAACAAGGACAGACAGTGCCCCCCACCTCCTACCCTATTGCCACATTGGCTGTTTCCCAGCGGTGATCTTCGAGTAAGCGCCCGGATGTACCCGGCGACTCAGAATACCAGCCGACAAGCAATCAACCGCTTGCTTCTCTCTCCACTTCGCTCCTGTCCTGGCCCTTCGCTTTTTATTATAGATATTAAAATTTTCAAACCGGCACCAGGCATTTCGGGTAAAGTAAATACTAGTATAACTATTTTATTGCATGGATTATATCGTAGTACTTCTACATTTGTACCATACCCATCAGGGATTTTGTACTATCGTTGCTATAGCAATTTCTAAGAGTTGAGAAACTAAACCATCGTGTAAATGTCTGGCTACCATTCCTAGCCACACCACATTTACAATTTGTCCCCTTTCCTCCCTCCCTATTTACCCTCAAACTCTATTCAGCACAGACAGTGCCCATACCTATACAGTACCTTGCCCTAGCGGTATGATAGTAGCGACACAGCGTCAATGTGTCAGTTGTCCGATGCAATTATCCGCCATGGCGGTGTGACACCCCCTCTCTAAAATGTTAGGTTGCAATGTCATGAGTCAAGCATTTTTCAGTTTCATTGTAACCCCTCACGAGGCAAAGTTGCGCTCCTTGCATGCATGCGCCTTCGTACTTCTGGCTTGTGCAGTACCGGAGAAGTGTAAAATTTCAAGACCAAAGGGCCCGTCAGCTTTGGGCTTAAATCGGAACGCTGCCCTACTCTTGTTTGAAGAGCTTATGTTTGTGCCGAATAGGTGCTCGATGATACTATAGTACCGCTACCGCATTCCAGCAGTACTCGAGTAAAGTCTGGGCCTGGAATCACCCCGTAGAAACGTATGGTTCGAAACAATGGGAAGGTAGCACACGTGATAATCTTCCTTGTCGCAAGCGCGGCAATACCGATCCTAGGTCGGTATCCTCTTTCGAGCTCTAAGGAGACTTCACCGTGTCACACATGGCCACGCATACCGGCAGTTGTCGCCCGTTCTCCAGCAGTTTCCCGTGAAGCGTGAGAAGGGCTTCAACGCGGCTTTACCTCAATCTTTCCGCAGTAGATTAGAGTCGGTAAGAATAGAAGTCCTCGAATGCTCACACATTTTGTAAAAGCACACATTTTGTGCCCCTGCTATCTCCCGCAATTCCCGGATTCCGCCAAAGATGTAACCCGAGCCGGGTACGCTCTCTCTGCAGAGCTTAATTGATGAGAAACGGGCGTGTCTGGTTTGCGGGTCTGAGTCCGCGAAGGGGTAGCAAAATTCTACGAGAACGGGATGAG
This sequence comes from Tuber umbilicatum, assembly GCA_003313605.1. Lineage (NCBI taxonomy): Eukaryota > Fungi > Ascomycota > Pezizomycetes > Pezizales > Tuberaceae > Tuber > Tuber umbilicatum. The sequence continues at coordinate 20,044 of QLOI01000903.1, forward strand.
CCGGTTTCGCGGTATCTATATATAGAGGGCGCGCTTAAATTTGAGTGCCGCGGATAACGACGGTTGTAGCGATGTCAGCATTACGGATGTGGGGCGCTCTCGAGGCTTGCCTCACCATAGAGCTCCAGCAGAATCCTGATGGGCAATTACTTGCAGTGTCGAAGGGTTTTTAGAAAAGACTGCTATTGCATACCGCCAAAATGTGGTACTTTTTCTCGACATTGCGAGTAGAGGTATTTAGCTGTTGGGTTGAAAAACATTTGTGCAAGTTTTCGAGTTGGAGGACTTCAGTGTGTGCAACCCCTTTGTGCATACAAATCTGGTACATCTAATCCAGCTTTACACGCGAGACGAGAGTTTTCACAGCTTTCTTCGCGAGAGGAGCGGCGCGTCTGGCGCCGGCACTGGTACCATGCTCGGGGGTGTCGGTAGGAATCGGGGAACCGTTTCCTGTTGCCCCGCACAAATATCCATGGAGACGAGGGCTAACCGTGCCAAGGTTCCCGTCACTTTGAAAGACACTAGGCGACATGCAAAGATTGACGGCACTCCTATGGAGTGCCGGACAGCTCAACGTGAGGGACAGCTCAACGTGACTCTTCCGACCACATAGTGATTCTATACTTTTAAAAATCACATATCCACATCACCACATCATGTCTGCCGAGAGTTACTCCGATATTGAATCCCGAGTACAACAAGCAATCGAAAGACTCAATAGCAAGGAAAATCCCAACGTCACTGGTGTTGCATGTGAGTTTCATGTTAGGCATATGCAGTTCCAACACCCCCCTCTGGCCCCGATGTAGGGCCCGGACGTGGCCTGCAGCACGGTGTGTAGTTGCTAGTTACCGGCAAAAATTGCGGAACTGGCAGCATTCCCCATAACACCGCATACGTCATCACCGTTTGTCCAACCGGAAGCTGTTCGCAGGATATATGAGAGAGGTAGTGTGCACTGCTCATACAGCTGGAATCCAGTATACAATACAAATGATATCTACGTGAACAGAAAAATCTACCGAATCAGAAAATAATAATGCTTCATGTTGGCCGACTCCGAATAGTCATAGGTCTGCAAGAAGAGACAGGAGTTAAGAAGATGTAGCTGCAAGCCCATTCTTGCCAGGCAAATCAAAGAAGCGATGGAGCACTAAGCCTACCAACTCTACGTAAAGATAATGCAATCATGCCTCTGTGTTGTCACCGTTGTCTGATATTGAGACTGATCACCTCGGTAATAGAGGAACGACTGGTATGTTCGCAAATTGAGTGGCATACTCAGACTAAGTTCATATGGCAAAGGCATCGTTTACTTCTGACTGGTGGAGTCTCGCACACCCTCAGGAAGACGAAGTACAATAAGCCGAATGACCAGAATCGGGGAATTATTCAGGGTCTATGAGTGTTCGCACTTAGGATTGATAAGACGAAAGAATAGTAGTTGTTGCAAAGGTACTTAGTCAGTATAGGTATTAGATGTACCAGCCGTGAAAACTCACGCGGGATATAAATATAAGAGTTCCTCCCCAGCTATTAGACAGGCAGCAACGGAGAAGAGATCTTATCAATATAACAAGTTATTATCTACACTTCATACTCTTAGTAGTTTTAGCAAACCGAGTATTCGCGGCAATTATTACGAAGCCTTCCTGACAATACTCCGTTATCAAAGCCTTAACGCTTAACTATACTCTACTAAGCTTTGAGTTGGTTACCTGTAACATTTCATGTTCCAAAAGAGCGTCTTCGTGCTTGCTAGAAAGGTTGCCAATCTTGCCAGGAACTACTCGCACCGAATCGAAAACTCACGCCTGATCAAGAACTAGGTTTATGTTAGTACTTAAATAGCCTGGACGGTATTGGAATTTTACCTCGGTATCACCTCATCAGCAAATATGCAAATTCAATCCTTGCGCGATCGTATTCGGCTCCAGTGGCTTCTGACCAATTGATCTCTCATCCAGCAACCACCGATCCAAGAACTACTAACCCTGTAACTCAGAACCCAGTATCCTCCATTCCATGTGTGAGCGATAAATGGACCTTGCGGTTGTAACGACCCTGCTGGATCTTACAGTAGACTTAGTCTTATCCCATGCCGGAGCCCGGAAGGGTTACGGTTAGGCTAGTCAAGTAACTCTATCAAAGGGTTACCATGTGGGCTAAGCAAATGGTAATGCTTAGACTGCGAACGAGAAAAGGTATACCGGGTAGGTAGGAAAGTC
>QLOI01000904.1:0-46723 GCA_003313605.1 Tuber umbilicatum
AAAGATTGGTGGTGTGTTGTGGGATGTGGGGATTGGTGGGGTGGAGGCCGCTTTGGAGGAAGGGGGTTTTGTGGTTTGTGAGGGTGCCCATTGTTTGGTGAATGGAGAGGAGGTGGATAAGAGGAAAAAGCTTGGCAAGACGTCATCTACAGTGGTGGCGTTTGTCAGGGGTTTGGAAGAAGTGAGGGGGCTGATGAAGCGTGGGTTGTGGCTGAGTGGCAGGTGGCACTCAGTGAGGCGTTTTGAGGCAGTACAGCCTTCAAGGAAGAAGAGTGGTTGGGTTTGTGTGAGAGAAGTGGTTGAGAATTTGGTGAAGACAGAGCGGCTGGGGGAGAAGGAGTTGAGGGAGAGGTTGGAGGATTATATGGCAGGGGTGAGGAGAGTGGTGGATAAGGTGGACGGGAAGGCCAGGTGGAGGGAAGTCCGTAGGGCTGAGAGATGGGCGAGGCATGAGGGACTGCGTTGGACGGAGGAGGATGAAAGGAAGGAGGAGGAGGAAAGCGATGAGGATCAGGATTTGGAAAAGTTGTTTGGTGGGGTAAATTTTGGTTCTTCTGGTGGTTTGCTTTCTGGTTTTGGCGGTGGGGCTAAGAAGGTTGTATCTGGACGGGTGGGAGGACCCACTGCAAGTTCCTCAACTCGTGGCGGGATGCATAGAGAGGTTGGAAGAGAGAGTGAGAAGAAGTGGTATTGTTCAAGTTGTGATAGATCGGCTTGGTCTGTCAAGGGTAAGAAGCCTGGTTGCAGATTGTGTAATGGGGCGAGCAGGATGGTGGAGGAGAGGTATTGGATAGGCCTGAAGGATTGAATTTAAAGTACTGGCTGTTTAGGCGTAAGTCCAGAGGTCGGAATCCTGAGGATGTGGGGGGCCGGCGTGCCCATGATTATGGGCAGAATCGTTTTTAGCGAACAGAAAGCCTAATAGTATTGCAGGTAGATAGTGATAGGTCTTGTAGCAATCGAAAAGTTTAAAAAAAAAAAAAGTATTCGGACACCTTGGCATTATTAGTACCTGTTTTGGAGCTAAGCGTCTGAATACTTTATAAATAGCCAAGTAGTGGCTACCTTAGTTCGCCTCGAATCTCATCACCGTATCGTACCGCCGGAACAGAAATAATCTACTCGCCCGTCTTTGCCAAGAAAAACGCCGGCTACAGAATTTTGGTGCGAAACCGGAGGTTCATTCTCACTTCACGCACCAAATTCGGTAACCGGCGTTTTTCTTGGCAAAGACGAGTGAGTAGAATGATGCTAGGACGTCCAGAATCCCCCTCTTTGGATCAATGGGAGAAAACACAGAGCCTACGAGTAGTTGAGACGGATAAAATGAAAAATATTACAGACATCACTTGCGGGAGAGGCCACTCCAACGGGCTAGCGCGATTCTCAATCATTTCAGTTCTTACGGTAACTAGTTTTCCTAATTTCGTCAAAGCGCCCAGCCAAGCCTATTGCAGAAACCAACCTTGCTCCCAAGAACTTAAAGGGTTTACGAATGACACACCGTGACGCGGAAACTGGGCCTGAACATCAGCGAACGAAGGCGAGGGAATTAAATTGTCTGCATCTGTTGTAATTAGTTAGTAAAGTGATTAAGAGCACCCTATTATTAAAGTGCCATCCCGGGCGCCAGAAACCACGCTTTAAGATTAAGATATAATATCTCAGGTGGTTGTTGATGCTCATACAATATTGTTCTTAGCACTTGTCCTGATTATACTAGGGGAAGGTATATGATACTATAGGTTTTTGATGGTTGCAATCTATCTGTTCTTCCAGCGTTATTATTATCCACATCGTCACTTCTAAGATTTAGGGGAAAATACTGTTCCATTCCTAAGTAAATGGGAGTGGTTAGCATAATCGTTTCTCTGTACTGCTTAACAGTAAATTAACAGTAAAGCTAACAGTGAGTTGTTTTCTTCGTTTTCTTTCCTTTGTTTTCTTTTCTCCTTACGCAACGTCTTCTGTATTTTCAACATATCCAACTACGCCCTCTGGACCTCGATCTCTTTTCTCTTTTCGTTTCTTACTCTCTACTACCCTCTCCTCACTAGTACTTCCTAAAGTGAACCCAGCGGAAATTCTTTAATAATCTACAACCGTGAGACACTCCGGTGGTATCGATACGCAACGGGAGACGGCAGTACTTCCAGTCGTCCCGTCCGTCCTAGACGGAGTCAGGACGACGGAGGACGAGAATGTCTCGTCTTCGGACGGACTGGACGGGGCGACAGCAGTCGGACGGCGCTAGTCTTGGGTTTCCTTTTATGGATACCATATTACCCCATTAAAATTTTGTTTATTCATTGATTTTATTCGGTTGTTTCACCTTATTTTTGTTTTAACTTATTGTAGCACTAGTGTGTGTCTTGCTGGGTGCATTGACCAACTTCAGTCGACGGCAGTCGGACTGGACGACTGGGATCGCTGGGGAGACGGGGCGGTAAGATTTGCTGCCATGTACAGTACCATAACCACCACCACATCTCGGTAACTGTTCCGTTTATGGATTGGACGACACTCCTCATCCCCTCCCGCGCAGGAGTGGTGATTCGAAGAATTATTAAATCTTGTCACAGGCCATGATTCGGGGCTTCCAACATTGTAAAAGTAGTGGGCTGTTCCAGCTGTAGTGCGATGGTGGATGGTCGAATGGGTCAGGTATAGTCGTATATCGCTCACTTCAGTCGCCACGATTCTCTCCATAAGCTTGATCTCTAGTATCTATCACTTACACCTCATGTAAGTCACTTCCATCGTCCCCACTCCACACCCAATCCTCCACCACCGCAAAGACCGCATAGTATAGAGTACGTTTCAGCACCAGATTAGAATTATAAACTAGCTTAGATAACATCACCACCCCCTTGATCCCTTTTCTTCCTTCATTCTTCCTTCCCTTCCCCCACCGCCATTTCCATTTTCTCTATTCCACAGTCAAGCCAACACCTCATACATTCATCATTCATTATTCAGTTAATAGGGACTATTCCACAGCGAAGCTCCACCTGGGGAATACCCACTAGGGGAGTAACCCCCCGGTGAAATTAATAGGCTGTTGGTCTGCCCTGGTCTCTTTATCCCACACAAATCAGGGATCTATCAAGTCATGGTAAAAGAGTGGAAAAAAGACTTACAGCACGAAAACTCCCAATCATACTACTAAGGCTTGGCACTCCGCCACTGGGTCCTACCTGACCTCTATATCCCCACTCGTCACCAGGAGGACCGCCCTGGTGGGATTGTTGCTCAAGGCCTGAGTCATTAGGCCATTGCTGCTGCGGCTGTTGGACCATCGGTGGCGGGGGTGGTGGTGGTTGCACACCGACTCCGGTTAAACTTAATCGACCACCCTCCGCCGAAACAGTGCTAAGGAAGTTTTGGAGTTTCCGAAGCGCCTCCATCATTTCGCCCATACCCTTCTCGCCGATTTCAACTTGCTCCTCACGGACGCGTTTCAAAGCTGCCGGGAGACGAATAGCAAGCCCCTGAGAGCAGGCCGCCGCAGTGGCCGCGGGTGCGGTAACGCCGTTGTTACGAGCGTGGTCTTCGGCGACTTGTAGTGCAGTCGTAGCCTCGCAAACACGAATCTGTGGCGCGTTCTGAAAGTCCATTGCGAGTTTTATTAAGCCAACTATTTCGCCGAGGGTCTGCATTGAATCCGCCATCATCTGAATAACTTCCTTAGGAATTGTATAGAAGGAAGAGGCAGGTGAAGAAGACTCTGAGCCGGGGTGCTGAGAGCTCGGTTGGGAGTGAATTGCGCTAGCGCCAGGGTTACTATCAAAGAAGCGGCGGAATAGTTGTGGAAGAACGCCGGGAGCTAAAAATGTTAGCTTTGCAGCCTACTACAAATACGAAAGAAAAAAAAAGCTTACGGAATTGGAATATAACAGCGTAAATTGCCTCAACGACATCCTTGAACCTATTCCTCAAGCCTCCAACGAGCTCCGAGACTACTCGCTCAACAGCCTTTGCATGCTCCTTCGCCCTCTTGACGCCCTCCAACTTGCCTCTGAGTTGTCTCTCCTGCTCGTCGATCCAAAACCTCCTCTCCGCATCAGCAGCCCTCGCCGTTTCACCAATAGTCATGAGCGGTTGCACGGAAACCTGAAGATAACGAGCGTTCCTGTCAGAAACGAGACTTTGTAAGACGTGTTCATGCTCTTCCATCGTGATATGCAACTTGTTGAGAAGATCGATAGCCTCGAGCAAAAGATGGTATTCCAAAGCGGTGCCACCAGACCCAGTACCAACAGCAGTGTTCCCACCGTCACTATTTCGTCCCCCGGAAGAGGCAGCGGCAGAAGCATTGAACAGCCACACCTTAACCTCTTCATACCATTTTCCACCCAACACCTCTAATTGTCCCTTGACATCCTTGTAGGCAACCTCAACATATTCATTCTCAAACATGAGATAGATCTCCTTATCCACCTCCATCTTTTTTCTATTCTCCTCCTGCTCGAAATCATCCCTCATCCGCTCGATATCAGCGAACGTAAATCTGCCAGTGTTATAAAGTGCAGCGGTGTGAGCTTGATTGCGATGACGTCGGGTATGGCTTTCGGTGTTGAACACAGTAAGGCGATTAGAAGTCATAGTCTCCAACGAACGTCGAGCCTCAGAAAGATAAGTATCCAAAGAAGGAGAATTGACAGCTGTGTCCAAGGCCGCGTAAGCCATGTGTAAAAACGGTGGGATATCAGCGGTGCTCGGGGGGGGATCTCCGCCGCTAGGGCTAGGCCCACCATTGGCAGCAGAGTTTCCACGATTGAAAGCAGAGATGATAGCCACGAGTCCCTTAGTATCGACTGGCCTAATTTCCTGAGGTCCATAACTTCCACTGCTGCCAACCTTAGGGAATGTGAAAGGAAATGGAGTATTCCCAGCATTCCCGATAGTATCTTCCTGACCACCACGACTATGTGCCTCTGAAGCAACGGTAGAAGCATCATCATCAAACCGCCTTCTAGCAGATGGATCAATCCGGATAGCCGGAACACTAGGGACAGGGCGAGGCATCTGGAGTTCCAAGTCAACCTTAGGAGCATTGGCAACCTGGTCGATGGTAGGCGTAGGCGATGGTGTCTGTTGCGGTGGCATAGGAGCATCTGGGGCAACGTCCTTTCGCTCGGACATCTCACGATATTGATCATTATGGCGATGCTGATGCTGGCGCTGATGGTGACGATGTCCACCAAACGCATCCATCCCAGCGGACTTCAAATCAAGGTTCTCAATCTCGGGCAACCTAGGCGGTGGTGGCAGAGGCTGCAGGGCCTCATACACATGACCTTCGCCGTCATCCTCATCCGTCTCGGTATCAAAAGGGTTTTCCTCCCCAACCAACCCCAACCCGAGTCTTTCACGCTCCGAGTCTTTCCCTTTGGATGGCAACCCAACAACTCTTGTCCTCTCGGCCCCTTCCAACCTCACCCACTCCTTCCACCTTCTCAATCTCTGTTCACGAAGTGCACCAACCTCCTCATCGACAGCACGCCAACCACTCTCGGAAGGGGTATTCGAAGCGCTAATCCTCAACTTGTCCGCTTTATCCGCAATCAACGCATCCTCACTCAAGTAGAAAGCAAAATTGAGCAACGAATGAACATGTGTAGACGGTAACGACGGCAGAATATCGGAGAAAGAGTTGAACAAGTGCTCCTCCGTTGAATTAGACCTAGGAGGGAACTTTATGCGCTTCCCGAGGGCAGGGATCTCCGGTGTTGGCGACTCACTAGGATTGGTGCCCTCATCATCATTCTGCTCATCCATGAGTTCAGGCGGAGACCTAATCTGTACACGGCGCTGGGCTTGAGGTTGCGCCGTCACAAGAGGTTTCTGTAAATTCTGTGTAAAGGCTTTGTAGGCGCCGGAATCTCCATAATCTTGTAGGGGACCGGGTTGTTGTTGCTGCATATTGGGTGGTTGTTGATGCTCAAGCGGCTGTTGGTGTTGGTGCTGATGTTGAGGTATAAGCGTTGGAGGCACCGGAGGAGGTTGTTGCTGTTGAGTGTGTTGCGGAGACTGCCGCTGGTGCATAGGTGAAACACCCCCAAGCTGTATCCTTTGCTGAAGGCTGTCAAATCCTCCAGCTAAGAAATCGCCACGCTGCGGCATCTGAGACATTTGTTGCGGGGGCGGCGCATGTCGCAGCGGTCTCTCCTCCATGCTAACCTTCCTCTGCTCCTGCTGCGGTTGTTGTTGCTGCTGCTGCTGTTGTTGTTGCTGAACAGGCCTAGCCACAGCGGCAGTCACATCCGCCCATTGACCTCTCATGACGCTCTCACGAGTACTTCCACCAAGACCACCACTCGAACCCGGTGAAGTCGCACTCCCAGGACTACCACTAGCCAATGGAGAAGTGACATGATGGCCATGATTCGCCCCAGGAAACCTCGAATTCGCAGTCCCAGGGTTACTCCCAGCAGACGGCGGAACAGGTTTAGTGTAAAGATAAGTACCCAAGCCAACCTCCGCCGGACTCCTCTGCTGGGTAACGGCACCACCGGTAGGTGGAGATCGAACAAAACTGGACTTTTCAGGGGACTTTTGTGAGTTCTGCAAGTTCTGGGTATTCTGCGCGATCTGTGGTTGTTGCGGCTGTTGGGGTTGCTGTGCCATTCCGTTACCGATAGACTGCTGAGCTGGTATACCAGATGATGACTGGAACCTCAGTCCGAGGCCCTTCTTAACGCTATTACTCACTTCCTCATTCTCATTCCTCTCCTCGCCGACATCTTCATCAATCCTCTTCTGCGGCCTGTACTCGGTCGGAATAGGGTCATCCTCTTCTGCACTTCCAGATCTCTCCGTCTTCCCCAGGCTACTACTACTGCCGCTATTGACTCTCCTTCGTAAGGCCGGAGGACCACGCATTGTCTCATCAGAACCCTTCTTTCCACGGTTCCTAAGAAAGCCAGTGGGTGTCCCACTGTCACCATCGTCACGCAGTTTTTTCCCCATAAGCCCTATGTTGATAAGCCCACGGTACCCACCTGACCGAAGATACGGCGGAGCGCCAGGGCTACCAAATTCGCTATTAGGGGTATCTGGGGGAGGACAAGATGGTGCAGGCGGAGGAGCAGGGCCATCAGGAAGTGGGGTAAGCAGGGGCTGCGGACGGTAGGGTTCGCGGCGATGCTGAGCATGTGTATCTATCGGTGGAAGTTCTGGGTTCTTCCGGGACTCACGATCCCATTCTCTTTCTCGTACTCTCTCCCGCTCTCCATCCATATCCCACCCTTGCTCGCGGCCCCGCATCTCCGATTCACGATCGCCACGGGGTACTTCGGGGGCCTCCGGTGGTGACTGCTGTTGTTGCTGCTGGTGAGATGTTTGCGGCGGAGAATAAGGATTAATACGATTAGGTCGCGCGGAATTTGTGTTTGAACCGTGCGGAGAATTCGAATAACTCAGTGGCGTATTCAGATTATGGGGGCTACTAGTCTGATTGTTATATCCACCGTGGCTATTTTGAGTCTGCAAGGGACTGATATTCTGGGGCACCTGTCCTTGTCCAAAAGAAACCCTCCTTTCCTGTGGACTCCCACCCTGTGGACTAAATTGCTGATTAGGCGATGAGTTTTGGTGGCTAGAAACCGGAGATGAAATCTTTAAACCGCTGGAATTGGCTGGCGGTGGATTGTATACCTCACCGGTCCGAAAGCTCAGCGGGCTCGTAGCTTTGCCAGTCTGTATTGGCTGTGATGGTAAAGGTGGAGGGCCATATCCAGTCCTCCCCCGAGGTGATGTTGATGCGGTGAGAACTTGACGCTGCAAGTGCTGCTGATAATTGAACACAGTACCCTGATAAGGCGGCGAAGCCGGCTGCTGCTGAGAGTGATGTGAGTAAGGAGGCTGCTCTCTTTCTCTTTCCCGCTCTCGCTCTCGCTCCCGTTCCCGGCTGGCGGAATCATCATACGATGGGGGATTATAATTCCCAGTCTGATGCGACATGTGTGACTGATGCGACACGTGAGATTGTTGCGACGGTGGCTGACTCGGCGGAGTAGGCCTTTGAATAACTCCAGCGTCATGCCCCCCATGCTGTTGTTGCTGTTGCGACTGATGACGATCATACTCTTGCGAAGGGCGAGTCCCAAGCATAGGTGGACGCCCCAGACTTGACGTGCTCGCACTCATGCTATTATAATTAGACTGCCGTGATTCCACAACCGAACCTTCTTGCAGCGACCGCATCGACTCTGACTGCGTCATTGGCTGACCAGATCCTATTGGAGGTGGTGGGACAGGATCCATTGCGCGATCCAGCCATCCAGCAGTGAAGGATGAAGTAGGCTCGGTCTTTGATGGTGGAGTAGTATGTTGAGCCGGCTGTGCTTCTCGATGATTCGAATACAGCGGTTGTGAAGAACCCGATGCATTAGATAACGGAGGGCGGGGGTATGGTTGATTGAAAGCCGGCGTCTGGTTAGGGGCTGCAGCGGGTGAGGTAGACTGTGGTAGCCGAAATCCCGGGAGAGGATCGTCGTGGTACGAGGACGGAGAGGATTGCGCCTGAGGGAAGTGCGTTGCGGGGGACTGCTTCTGAACCGGAACCGGTTTTGAGAAGTTGTGGACCGGGGAGGATTCTTGCTGCATCCGGGGGTCATTGCTGTTGACACTACCAAACGACGATGTCCTGTGTCCACCAGTCGGATGTGAATAGGGGTTCACCGGCGATGATTGCGATTGTGATTGGGACTGATTTGGAGGGGGTAAGGCAGCCTTTGAGAAGTGGTGCTGCTCCGGCGATGAATGGTCTTTTCCCGGACGAACCTGAGCAAAGCGAGAAGTCGGTGAGGTCTGTAGTAGTGGCTGCTGTTGCGGCGACGGTTGAGCCGGGTTCACACGGCTCGGCTGGGTGTACTGCTTTACAGGGGATGAAGAGACACTATGACGATCACCTTGGTGATGCTGAGGTTCAAGGTCGAATGCAGGACCGAGAGTATTTGGAGGCTTATTGAATTGCTGCAAAGGTGAATCCCCACCTCCTCCATCACCACTTCCCCCTCCTACACCCCCACCACCGTTGCCACTGTTCCCCCCAATTCCATTCCCATTCCCCGTTCCATTCCCACTACTATTCCTCGGCACCCGATCCTCGGAATAATCTACGAGCAGATCAGTCTGATTATCAAACACATCAATGTACCCTCCACCTCCACCTCCATTGCCGTCATTAACGCCCTGCTGCTGTTGCTGCTGCCGCCCATCAATCTGGGAAAGATGTTCAACCCCTGAGCTCGAGTTGTCATCACGTTTTGGAGACTCGGGACGATTTTGCGGTGGTGGAGGCGGCTGAGAATGCATCGCGAACCCCGAATTGAAGTCTAGATAAGGGTGCTGTTTTTGCTGTTGCGGCTGTTGCTGCTGTTGCTCCATTTCGTGTACTACAATATAAACGCAAGTCAATTGCTATTTCCAAAAAAAAAGCGGAGAGAGATCAACCAATCCACCAGACAATCAATCTGTAACACTCACGCGTTCGTAGTTTTTTTTTCCAAATTTTTCTGCTTCTCTCTCGCTCTCTTCCAACCCTTCCGTAGTTTCTTCGTTTCGTTTAAACCTCCCCCTCGGACTTAAACTCCCTCAGCAACAAAAAGAAAAAAAGAGGTCCCCGTTTCTTTCTTTCTTTCGCCTTCTGTATATTTTTTCCTTTCCTTTCTATCCCTCCCCTATCAAGAAAAAAAAAAAGGGAAGACTCAGAAAAGAAGAGAAAAAAATACAAACGATAAAAAATAAACTAAATTATTCCCTTATCGTTTATACCTGGTGACGTTGTGAGTATGTCAGCAACAACAACGACAAAAAGAAGAAAAGAAAGAACAAAGGGGTGGATGAGGGCAGGTGAGGTAGGGAGGTGAGAGGTTCCCTAGCAAGGCTATAGGGAAAGGATAGGATAGAGGTGGAGTTTGTGACGATGACAATAATGATGACAAACAGGTAGACAGATAAACGGGAAAGGTGATGGGGGTGGTGGCTTGAAAGGAGACGTCGAAGAGGGGTAGAAGATTGGAAATACAAAATACAATGGATAGGGAAAAGAAAAAAAATAGACTACCCACGATATTCATTGACATTAACGTTACTCTCAGCCGGAACGGCAGTGAGGGGGGACGCAGCGGTTCAAACTTTGGTGGGGGAGAATACGGTTGTGAGGAGAAAGAAAGGGTAGAAAAAAAAAAAAGAGAAGAAAGAGCCTACTGAGGGATTTGGAGTTTGATTGATCGACTGACCGATGCAGCAGCAAGCAACCAAGCAAGCAAGCAACTGGCTGCTTGTTGCAGACAGGCAGGCAGGGAAAGCAGGCCTGATGTCGATGTGCGATGGAGATGAAGGTAGGTAGGTAGGAAGGTTAGGTAACGGCACCGGTAGAAGGTCCCCTTCAGGAGAAGGGGGGTGGGTAAGAACTACGTGTGGGGGGGGGGAGATACGGAAACTAGGTATGGGAGAGAGAGAGAGGTCCGCGAAGGGCAAAGCAAGCAATCAAGTGCGGCAGTCTCACTCTCACCACCTTTCGCTTGCCTAGGTCCGACAGTAAAGCCGTACAAGGAGAGAGGGTGGATGAATCAAGGAGAGAAAGAAGGAAAGGAAAAAGTATCCCAGATGGTAAAGTCTTCCTCGTACAGTATTAGTCCTTCCTTCTCACTCGGTCCGCATGTTATTCCTCTCTCACCACCTCTCGGCTCTATGAGTAACAGGCCACAAGGTTACTGCGAATCCAGACGCAGGAGAGAGATGCCAATGCCATGGACAATCCTCCAGTCCAATCCTCCAACACCACCACCGAGAGTAAGAAAAACGAATAAATAAAAGGAATAAATTAAAAAAGGAGGGGAGGGGCATACTGCACCGTACGGTACGAAGAGTGAATAAATTTTTAATTCTTTCGTTGTCTTCACGAGAATTCGAAGAGCAGCTCCCTCATCCATCCAACTAATTCCAGTCGAATTGGTGTGGGTGGGATGAGTTGTCATCCGTGAAAGGAAAAGTGACAGGCGGTTGGCTCAACTGCCATTGGCTCCTCTATATGCATCGTCCCTGCTCAAGCGCTTGCTTGCTTCCTTCTTGCTTGCTTCGTTCACTGCATTGCACTCCTCTGTTCCCTCCTTCCCTTCGAGCCCTTGCTAGGAGTTGCATTCCCAAAAATGCCTCTAACGGTGAGGAAAAAAATCCTTTCCGGGAGCTCTTTCCTCCTTTTCTCTTTCACCGAAGCACCCTCATAATATCATTCTAGGTACAGTATCGTGTGTATGAGGGGTGGTAGTGATGCTATTCGTAGCCACTCGCTTGTAGCACAAGCTTTAGTCCAACTGCTCGCAATCTAAATGCTTAGCTCTGATTACCGTGCCGAACTCGACGACTTACCCGAGAAACCTAACCCTATTGCCAGCTGTGGCTGAAAGTTTAGGTCGTCACGGCTATCATTACTGCAAGCCTCACTTCATCCGAGCAGAAATCGTGTCAAAAATACAAAACTCCGCGATCCACACTCAACTCTCGACCAAAGAACCTTCACATCCCAGCTCAATCCTCGTAATCCCAGTTTACTCGTACCTACTACAGCACCAAATGAGGCCACACACCAGTAATTCATCTCAGCGCATCTCAACACTCCCGAGTCCCCAAACCCCAAAGAGTCACCGCAACCACAGTCTTGGCATCCTTGCGTCTATTGCACAGGTATTCCAAAGCACAACGCTCCGCTCCGTGCAACAGTGTACTCGTAGTCGCGACGAGCCAACGTTCGCCTATGCTTAGTACAGTAGCCCAAACTCGGGAACTGACGCGGCCTGCACAGAAAGCGCTTAAGTGCAAATGGGTACAGGAATACCGACCGGATTGAGCCCGACACCACAGCATACGGGATTGGGGGCTTCGCTCCACGGCTTCAGGATACGCTAGGCCATGCGAACTTGCGAGCTCCGGTTGGGAACAAACAGGTATGCTTTGACCAAAAAACAACAAAACCCACCTAAACCATCCTCTAAAAGCAAAAAAACATCTATGAGGTTGTTTTATTGCCAAATTAGGCACAGCGGCACAGAGGGGGATCTCTCATTGCACCTTACTGCCAAGCCAGTCAGATTTCTCGAGATTTTACAGTACCGTACTGTGTCATGGTCTACCGGTATCTTGTGGACGCAGTTATTCTAGTTTGAGATCAACTTAAGTCACGGCACTACACTACTGGTGATATGCTGTCCTCGCGATCCGGCATCTGATCGGAGTGTCACTGGGACCGGACCACCGGTACTGTTTGATTTTCACCCTCACCAGCCACACACCTCAACCGCCCAAACCCAACTATCGTGGCCGTAAGCCCCCCTTTTCCCCGATCCAGTTCAGCACATTGAGGTGTGGCGACGCCCCCACACCGGCTGCCTAGACTAACCCACGTCCAGTCGCCAAGTTCTTCCCTGCTCACCCAGCCACCCCTCATCAGAGTTGATCTGGGCTAAATTAGGACAAGGAGGCTGCCTGGAGTTGCAATAAGGGGCACTCCCAGAGCCTCTAGGCTCAAGGGAGAAAAAACATCAGTGGATACCGTACGGAGATGCTTCGGGATGCCGGGATTTGTCCTGCTATGTCGTATCACAGAGAGCTGAGGCTTGGGGGTTCCGGTACCGCGGGCCAATTACTTGCACGGGAAGCCGCTAAAAAACAATGGCTGACGTTTCCAACCCCTTTCCCGTCATCCAGACTCACTCGGCATCCACATATTATCTATTCGGCATCCACGTTTTGCACCAAGCTGGGTAGACGTTACAAACTACCAAAGGCATGAGCCGATAAGGTATCCATCCCCAGCTCTCAAACATCAAGGATAAACCTCTCGATCGAGCGACACACTGTGCGAAAGAAGAGGGAAATCAATTTCATGTTACCGACTTCCTAAAAGCAAAAACAATACAGAACGCCCTCCAGATATCCAGCCGGATTGTGACAAAGGAAATGGGATAGTGAAAGGGGGTACTGCCTGATTCCGCCCGCCTGGTGAATGAAATAGTGATGAAAGCGCAAGACAGAGAAAGAAAGAAAAGTATGGTACAAGAATTAGGTTTCTAGCTCGAGTGGCCGGGGCAACAATGTGTGTGATGTGTGGAGTAATGATGGAAGGAGTATATCGTCGAGACTCGGTATCGTCAGAATAAATCGGTAGAGGCAGATGGATAATCGCATTCGTCGTTCGTTTGTAGAATGGAGTGTGGTGAACGATCATTTTCGCCTTTCCTTTTCTCTCGCCCGTTCCCCATGCCTCTAATTGGGCAGGACTGAAAAACTCCCTCCGTGGCTCGACTTCTGCCTCTTAATCAAACAGAGTATTAGCCCCAAAACCAGTACAGCCGCTAAAAGACAGGCCAAAATGACCGCGAGTTGAGGAACGTTTGCCAGCATTTTCGTTTCGTTGCGAGGTCAATCGACGATGTCCGGAGTATATTGAATGGTGTTCGTTCGTGTACTCGAGAGGTTCGTGGAAATGTGTATGGGGTTGCTGGACTGCTTGAGTGTCGGTGGGGACGAGATGGAATACCGGTATGTGCCCGGTCGAAGGGCTTTGCAAGAAAGGAGGTCGGGGTAGATTCGAGGGGGAAGTTCAGGCCTTGGCTTGGTTTCAGGATTGCAGGGGTATTCCAGTGAGGAAAGTCAACATACAGGTACGAGAGATGGCTTGCGCGTTTTCGTAGACATGTGGTTTTGAAGCAAATCACGCATCGTGATGATATACCTATGGAAGGGACTGCTCCAAGAGGCGCGGAGAGAAGAGATGTATTTGAGCACAGCACAATTCTGAAAAACGTATTATCCGAGGAGCGTGCTCACGATCCAGGGCTGAGCTGTGAGACTACTCGTATGGTGTTTCATTTCGGGAAGAGCCGCTTCCCTGCAGTCCTGCCGATACAGCACTGGTATCATACGGCACTGGAGGGCGGACGGTACGACCCCCAATTGCGCTGGCACCCTGACCTTCCTCCTCTGCGGCGAGCAAAGGTTACTCGTATTCTAAAAAGTGTTGTACAAGTACTGGACCGGCGGCGATAGGATTTATTTATTTGGAGCCCTCCGCGGGTATCGTTTTGTAAGCATCGTGGGACCGGTCGATCTGGTGCTGGTTAATATTAAATTCGCGAAAACATTCTGGTGCTGGTGGCCTCGTTCCAGTCCCTGATGCCCTGAGATAGCAGAGCCGCATCTTATTTCTCGCTAAATCCTGTAATGCGCATCAGCCCCTGACTCGATGTCCTATCCAATGACTTCACATGTCAAAATCCCGCCCCAATAGTAATTCACGGGAATTCGGACTGAAGTTTATTGTGATGATAGATTACCGGCACTCGAATGCCGGTAGGGTACGATACCCGTAAGAACTATTTGAATCCACCGTCGCCCATCGGTCTCTGATCCCCGATCAGAGACAAAACGCCTCGAGAAGGAATACCGTAGTGCTTTCTAGACTGTGTAGATAGCTCCGGGAGTCTGAGCCTGGTGGATCTGGTTAACAGGCATTTGCTATTTTGCTGGCGAACTAGTACTGATACTTTGTTAACCTTATCGTGGTTTAGTGATGTCCGTTGAGATCTGTGATGGTAGAGTTTTTACGGCAGTCTACCACGAATGGTTCCGATTCAAGACAATTCAAGACACTGATTATCGCTCCCCGCGTCAGAACTTGGTAGTGTTCGGCTCGATCATCATTCTCTAGGCAACGCGGCCTTCAATGCGAACTCTAGATCGATTTTTTGTAGTTAACTCGAAGCCCACAAGTAGCTCGCGCTGCCTCGGTAATCCTGGAAAACCCCCCCGCTTCTATCCTGAGGCGTATCATAGTTCTTTCACCGCCATTCTTTCAATCGGAACTCTTGGAGCATTGAGAGAGTTTGGAGGAGGTATAAAAGCAGCAAAAGGGTGAGCAAGTTTTAGAATCGCAATTGCGAGTAGAGGCTTGGGGTTTTAAAAAGAGGGGCCTGCGTCCACTTACTCGTAGGTCCCTCAGTTATAGCGCTACCCGGGGTAACCTGTCTTGACGAATCAGGTGTTGCAATAACTTATGGTATGCGATTGCTGCATGAGTATGCTCAGTCCTCACTCATTATCACTCGTTTTAGATTCTGACATCAAAGGTTTTCAGAGACTTATTTATTTACCCAGTGAAAGTCTGGAGAAGCGAACGGGGCATATAGAAGGGCACGGGCTTGGGGGCCTTGGACTAAGTTTGTCTTGTGGATTTGCTCCTTCGACTATATGCAGATTGCCTTACTGCGATATGGCGAATCCGACATTGGTGATCTCGAATGCATTGTAAAACGGTTCAGATTATCCCGTTCTGTGATATGTGTTTGGGAACAACGTGGCCGAAGGCACTTGTGATAGATGTGTTGAAATTGGGGAACAAATTCCTCGGTGATATTTTAGGAGATGATTTGGAACAGGTTCTAAGCGTGAAATAAATCTGGATGCTTAGCTATCATTCTTGTTCAAAGCTCCGGTGAATTTACTCGGCTGAATTTCAGTGGCTTCGGGAGCTGCCCCCGGCAACCGGGATCGGAGTGGTGGGCCGAGGAATAGATTCATCCCCAAGTTAGCTAGCGCCCTAGAACATCTAATGGGATTGTGGATTTCAACCGAACACTCCTGCCCTGCGGTGCATACACTATAATAGCTTCAGTATATCGAGGAGTTACAAGACCTGTGATATTAGCTGTTTACTCGAGTAGTTACTACAAAACTAACGACTATTAACCTCAGAACAATATCTACTAGTAAGCTTTGTCGAGTTTTTAAATATTACTCCGCGTTTGGGTTCCCTTAACTGGGCACAGGGTCACTATTATAATCAAATCTCAGGACGCGTACTTGCTAAACAAGAGCAGGGGATAATCTCCGACTTCGAAGTGTAAACATAATCTTACTCAAAGTCTAACACCCCCACTATAGAGACGACAGCGGCAATTGCTCAAAGGCCATAAGGTTTCCTTTTCTGCAGTCAGTGGAGATGGTAGAAAACAGTGCAGCTTGGATTTTGCCTTTTATGGGAATTACGTGTTAGGCCTGGGAGTTCTCTACTCTTTTCACGTCACCAATATTCGTGTGAGAATATGATAAAATACACACCCTCTGCCAAACACCACCTGGGTTGGAGGGAGGGGGGTTAACGGATCTAATTAGATCTTTTAGATCATCCCTTTCAATTTTCATTATCGTACATACTAGTACTAACTAATAATAGATATGGCCTTCTACACAGTCTCTTCCCTCTATCAGAGAGAAACCGGATACGATTTCACCCTTTGCGTCACTGCTGGTGGTGTGAAAAGTTGTTTACATGTACTTCTGCATGGTGAGACCCCTCAGCTTGCTGCAGTTCCTCTCTGCCACTCTGCGTGTTCTAAGAGCCTCGATTAACTGGGCCCCTTTTTTTATTGTAGCATCGATTTACCTAAAACTGGGCTTTTCTTTAGCCGAGTCCCTCAAAAATTGAGGTTTGAATGTGTTTTTATCGAGTTTAATGATGATGTAGAGACGGTGATGGTTTATTTTAATGGCAGAGCGAGAGATATCATGTGACCGGGATGGCAGGTCATCGCTGGTGGAACCAAAACGTATCGCATTAAAGGGTACATTCTGGAATTCCTCCATGGAGCTGCTAGGTAAGTACTCATAGGATGTCACTCGGTGACGTCACTCCATATCTTTGGACCATATTCCCGATGCCCCGCTCTACTCGTAGTCGTCCCTGATAGGATAAAGTTATAGCTCGGTTATCTATTGGCGTCCTAGTTAGGTTTGGGGTGGCGGTAAGCTTGTCCGAGCTCGCCGGTGTTCATGATGGTTGGTTAATCGCTTTCAATAGCGTGTTCTCTGAATAGCCTACACCGAGTTTCTGTCTGCTTGGTAGTCGTTGCTCCTGCTATCAGCTATTGCATGTTGCTACAGGAGGGCCTGTTACTTCAGCACACAATCAAAGCTTATTCCTCGGCCTGGTAGTATCCTCCCATCCGTCCACGTCCTTATCATCCAATTCCAAACCCCAAACCCCAACCGGAAACCACTGCAATAGCTTCCAGGAGTGGGAATATTGGTGTCTCTGTCGCTAGTCTAGTGTGGTGACTGTGGAGGACATGATTTTAACGCAATATAGTTTAGGTTTAAAGATGAACCTCCAAATTCCTGCTGACTAAAACTGTATGGTAACTAGGGAAAACTCCCCCTCTATGTATGCCCGGAAGTCGTCACATGAGACTCCGGTCCAAACCAAGAAGGTATGATATCAATTACCGTTGCCATATTATTATCATGCGGGTGTGTCACATGACTGACGTGCATACACAGCTTTCATGATTGGGAATCGTATTATTGTAACGAGACTACCTCCTACGGCTTCAAAGTTCGTCAATGGGAATACCAAACTTTGCGAGAAAAACTAAATGGAGAAATGTCAAAGACTTCCGGCATATATACTGGTACATCTGAAACACACTATACTTATTAGAATTGATAAAGGAGGATAGTCGGTGGAAGTTGCAAGATTGTAGAAGGTTTTATTCATTTTGGGGTTGTGCCTTTTCCTATGTTCTTGCGGGAGTATGCAGGAGGGTGGGGATATGGGTGGGGGAAGGCGAATAGCCGTGGTGATCCACAGAGGAATTAGACTCAAATTATGTTTTTTTATACACTGTTGATTTTACTACTGGCTTAGTTGATGAGACGAGCCCAAGAACGGGAAGGGAACAAAGTTTAAGACCATGCCTTTCCTACCTTTCCTATAGTTTCTCCAATACTGTCGGGTCCCATTCTACCCCCCCGCCCCTGCTCTCCAGCTTCACCACTTATTACTTACCCCCAATGCCCCCCTCTGCTTTATTTCCTGGAAAAAACGTCGTGATTGAGAAGTGAAACTAGGAGATAATTTACTAGAGGGGTGAAGCGGTGACGGTTAGAAGTCGTAACGAGTTCCGTAGCATGGTGGGTTGTATTTTTATTTGTGTGTGTGGGGATGCTCTCGTAGCTGGATGGGCAGTGGGCTTGGTGACGTGAGCAATAACTTATTCTTCAAATCGCAGTCCTCTGGAGCACGAGTTTTGTGATTAGTTTTCATATGAGATTTGCGTTGAGAATGCTTCTGGGAAGTTTGTTGCAGTTGGAATGAATACTTTGAGTATGGTACATCTATCAATAATTCGGGGGGGGGGGAGAACAGGAAAAAAACGAAAAGAGACGTCAAAAGTGAATATACAAAAGGAAAAATCCATAGTTAGGAAGTAATGTGATTAACAAAAACGAGCTGTCATTACATTGTAATCCTAGTTCGGGTTCAGGAACAAAATAACTGATACAACTAACCTCTCCACGGAAAAAGGTATGAACAGAGACTACTAAATCAACAGAGACTGTGGGATCTCCACTTAGGCTAGGAAGCATCCCAAAAAAGTTCATACGGGTACCCGTATACACGTCCTGTTGTGCCAATCTAGTACCGAGGAATTTTCGAGCAAAGGTTGAGGCAGTGAATTGGAAGGAAAGCGCAGAAGGGATAGCCGTGCTCGCGGGTCAGCGTCGTACGCCCTGGGAGGCTGGTGGGGGCTTGGGGGGGGGAGCGGTTGTCAAAGGAACGAGCGCGGCGACGATGAGGTAGTAGTGGAGGTTCTGCATTTCAGTGCTTGAAGATGGAGGACAAGGGCGGGAGCCCACTCTGCGTGCTTTGGCTGAGCTGCTGGTGTGAGCGTTGAGCTTGGGGTGGCTTCGCCGCTCCACCATGTCCCTTTGAGCACGCCATGTGAGAGCTGTTCGGTCGCCGAAATCTCGCCTTATTCCTGCCGGGATTGGCATCTCCCTTCCCAATTAGTAACTTCACCAATGAATCATGCCCGTCCGGATCACGCTGCAGCAGGCATTTATGGGCGCAGATATCTGCAAATTCTAGAGGTAGCGCCACCACTTCTTCATTTCCCTCACAAGCTACCATCAGAGTGATATATTACCATGCAGCCCTTTTAGTTCATATTACAATCTTTCATCTCTGTCAAAGCTGTCACCGACTCGATGATCCCAAAAGTGCACAATAGCATCTCGTGAATAGTAAAGGACCACCCATTTCAGGAGAATGCTTTGTTTTCAATATTAGCTCTAGAGGTGGTTTGGGGAGTATGTGCTTATAGTACTGGTACAAGAGCTCGAGGGGGAGCAGTCGGAAATGATCTGGGTGGCCCCTCTTTGATCGGTTTGCCTTGTGTGGGAACATGACTGAGGAGTCGTCCATTTTACTAGTCAGGGAGAGGATGGGAGGGGAGGGCCTTGGTCTGTTGTGAATTCAGATCGGTAACTAGGTCTCTGTAGTTTTTGAGCGAGCTCTACGAAACAGGTCGAACAGTTCGGAGGGATACTCGGAGGGTATCCTGCACTAATTCGGTAATCGAGGCTTGTTTATAGACTAAATGAGTCCTTGACAGCAGCCTAGATATGTCCTTGTCAACGAAACAATGCCGGGGTTGGAGCCCGCTCACCGTATCCCAACTACAGGCCCTTCCACCGGCTCTGGCCTGGGTCGTTCCGAGTGATAGATCGACGACAGTGTGGGCCCCTGCCTTCTCGTCTTGTACTTTTATCCGTTTTAAGGTTGCACTGTAAACCTCCCCCAATCTTGAGCCATCTGTCGTTGCGTAAAGCCTTTTTCCCCTGCGGGAGATTGTTTTTTTCCTCGGGGGGCCGCCTTGATGGCAAGAGAAACTAGCAGAGATTTGTTGACGCTGTTAGCGGATAACTTTAAACAGGTTTCCTAGGACCCTTGCTCCTATATGCGTTTCCGAGATTGCTCAGTGAACACTTATTGTCAGTTGCATCGTCGGTGTGTGTTCGGGTTCTTAATCTTACTACAAGTAAGAAAGCACTAAGTAAAGACGGAAAAAGGAAGAAGGAAATCAAGAAAGGAAAGTAAGAACGTAAGAAAAAAAGGGTTATCTTTTAGTTAGAAGACGGCATAGAGCTCCCAGAACCTCCGAACAAAAACTGCACCAGTCAGCAAAGTGAGGGGAGAGAGGCTGTACTAGAGCCGGGACCTATGCTAGAGAAGGTGGAACAGGTGTTGGTGAATGCAGTAGTGAGAGTGTTGGAGTTGATAGGAGGGGGGGTGGGGTGAAGAGGAGAGTAGGACTTCATCCCTAACTACTCTTTACTCCTCACTATCTGAAAATAACTGTCTCCTGAGAGATATTTACCTTCTGTTGACTTCTCTGATAAAAGGATGTTTCTTTTCATTTTTCTCGGCTCATAGCTGTTGCTTTGGGGTGACCCTCCTGTATCAGTGTTGAAGAGGATGGCATAGGGCTGAGTCAGGGTATCCGCGGAGTTTAATCATATGCAGAGGTTATTCGGCGAGCGTGGGGACTGGTGGATATCCCCGCGATTCTCGTCGTAGTGTCGTTCTATCTTGTACTCTACAGAATAGAATAAAACGGGTTAGTTCCTAAACAATAATAGGACATGATGAATGATGAATTAGCCGTGGTAATTAGAGCAATTGTTGGGAATGTTCGTGTCTTAGGAACGTGAAAAGCTGTGGTTATCCTTCTGCAATCGCAGCTGGCTACTAACTTATCACCTTTTCCATTGAGCACGTCGCTCATGAGACACAATCTCAAATCGCTCTCAAAAAGATTAGTCTAAATGGTATATTACACTACTAGCTGTAGGTTCAACCACTGCCCATTCATCAACATAAGCGGGTTAATCATGATAGGTGATCTGGGGGGTGATATGGTGTTGCATCAGCTGCCTACGGCTTCTCCGGGATACTTGCTGTGAGGTTTTCTGTCAGCGTAGCGGGGGGTGGATTACTGCCCGGACTAATTCCGTATTGTAAGAATTCTTGCGCAGTGCCTAGAACCAGCGTAAACTAGTACTGATTATGTTTTCGCAGATGCGGTTCGTACTACATCCATATTCCGGCAGAAGCTCCAAAGCTAATTTTAATGTAGCCGTTGGCATCCATGGCCGGTGCAGGGGGAGGGATTCCCAGCGTTATACTCCCCCGTGCCATGAACCAGGGTTTTTGGAGGGTTATTACCTGCTAAAATAGGCGCTCCCGGAGGAACACAAGGGATTTCTGAACTGAGGTAAGCATATTTTTACAAGTTTTTTCTCGTGTCGGGGCTAACATAAATTCAGGCATCCAGGTGGACTTTCGTGATCGAAGGATGAATTACAATCGGTTTTGGTATTGATTTCATTTTGGTGCCGAACTAACCTGATGCTGCATCTTGCCGAATAGAAATGGAGGAACCCGTAATTATCCAAGCAAATCAAGTTGATCAAGTACTTCTCTCAACAGAAGCGCTGAGATGAGAGTGCATAAGTAGTGCATTTACGGGCAACCGAATGTGGTTATAGGAGACGGTCCACCTCGCAGGGTATATTCCGGTGTATTGTACTTTGTTGCTCTCTCACGCCCTAGAATCGTTTTAAAATTAGGATGCTCGGGCACTAGCGCTACCTCTGGCTCGAATGATATGTCCGCCCTACAGGCTGGGATTTGTAGCAGTGCTCGTAGCAGGCCATACTTCCGATAAGTACCATGACCGGTTCAGTCACTACTTTGGTGGTATATCCTTTATTATGGCATCATTGATTGTGCTGATGGTGGCGACGGGTAATGTTGCGATGTAGGTTATGTTTTTCTTTATGATACCCATGTCTATTCTTACACAGGGAATCTGATCACTGCTGGTCAATAGCACTGATGGCCTGAATGTCGCTCTGCGCCAATAGGGGTAACTTTTTTCATGGGGCATGTTGACGTCCCTGATGCTATGGTGAGAGAGGTCTCCGAGAGTCGGTGGGCACCACAATATGTCCAAGGCCATGTTATCGATTTATGGAAAGGTGGGTTCACCCTTATTGCTGGTGCCGCCTCATGCGCGAGCTACAGAGCAGATAACGCATCGGGGGCGAAGCCGCGATAGAACAAGGCTAAGAAGTAGGAAGAATATACCTGGGGTTGAGCTCGGTGATCAAGGTGACAGGATTCCGGATTAAGGCTTCTTCTGGCCACCCTATTCTCGGATTTTTTTTTTTTCTAATTAGAATTATGAACACCCTGTTCTCTCTAGGGTTCGGGGTGTTCGTCTTTGAAAAAACTAGACAGGTCGGATGGATCTGATGCAGATTCGCATCCAGGTATAATCGATATCATGTTTTGCTAAAATTTTACGCTTTTCGCTCCTCACCTCAGTGGCCCTCGCCAACCTGTAAATGTCTAACTCCGCCCGCCGGTGCGAAGCCCCTTTGTCGAAATTCAAGAGCTCCCTCATTCCTTCTCCCGTTCACCATATCTCACTCGACAAAAATGCCCGTGCTCAATCAACAAGGCTCGACCTTGCGGTTGCTCACATTAGTCGACGAAGCGAACCGTTGCGGCCCGCAACCCCCAATCGGTTTTGGGTTCCACTTACTCGAGTAATATGATCTGCCTAATCAATTGGCCGCCCGGGTCGTGTAACTCACCAGAGCAAATAAGAAAATATGGCCAGCGCACCAACTGCTGTACTCCAGTGCCGAGACATACATGCTTCCGGAAGACAACGACTAATCGGGGAAGTGGGGGCTTCTGCTCTTATGCGATTTCTACTGAATTATTGCGGATGCAACCGCACTCCGGAGAATACGACCGCACCGATCGCGAAGTGCATTTCGAGAAGGAAAACAATTTTACTGGAAAAGGTGCTTTGTTTTGCTGAGGGTGGGATGTGATCTGGAGATTCATCGGGTATCTCCAAATAGAGGTGTTCCAGTGGAGATGGGATGGTGGGGTAATACAGTAAGTCTTGGTATTAATCTCCTGAGTTCCAAGTTCTGCCCTTCACTTGTATTTGTGAGGGCACTTTGTGCTTTTGTCGTGGGGTTTGGAAACCACTTGTGCTCGTACCCCTCTCGAATTTTATCACGCTATTTGTCAGACGGTATTTGGTGTGCAAATACTACCTGCAGGATTTTTCAACAAGCCCTTGGTGCGCAGTTCAATGCACAAAGGGGCTTCCGAAGTAGGAAGACATACGCTGCATGAAGGGTAGTCAGGCAGCTATCAAGAGAACTATTAATTGCTCATTCGCTGCCCGGACACAATCGCATCTCGTAGATCGGAACCGGTTGGACAAGGTTCGAGCAGGCAAGCATGATGTGCTCAACTATCACACACCTGTAGCCCTGTTTTCTCTGGAATAAATTCCGCACGGATTAAGCAAAGACGCACTTCCGCTTGAATATTCGTGATAGATAGAGGTGCTAGTTTGTGATATCTACTAAAAGAAAGTCCCCACGGGCTTCCACAATGTGATATCGAGCCCCCAAGTCATAATTGAGAAGAAAAGCCCCACTTCCAGCTAAAGAGGGTCGAGCCGCTAACTTTACATCGGCTTTCCCCCAACTCAAATTGTGATTTACGGTTGACTCAAGTAGGCTACTGTAAGCGGCAAGCTGGCCGGTGGACTGGTTGAAATGGAAGGGTTTGTTTTATCGGATGGGGGTTTATTTTCTACTGTGCTTCTATGTGATCACTGTCGAAGACATGGTTCGTATTTTCTTTTTGGGTATCGCGATATCAGCGGGGTAGAGATGAAGAACTGACTCAGCGGTGGACAACTCTTCCCGAGAATTGGAGTGAGTGAAGAGAACACCTATTCTGAGGGGAAGCAAGCGTTCTACTTGGCGATTCATAAAGTATTCGGATGACTTGGCGCCAAGATGTGGATGTTTGAGTATATCTTGGCGCCGAGGCATCCGAATACTTTATGAATGGTCAAGTACGCGCTCAAATTCAGAAACATATAATTTTCGACTATGTATTGATATAAACAAAAACAAGAAATAATCTACATCGTAAGTCTTCTGTAAAAACGCTGTTACAGAAATTCCAGGATGAAAACTCCGGGTGAAAAATTCTAAGATCAAACCCAACGATCGGTTTCCGTGGATAAGGTAGCGCCGGCGATCTAAACACAAGCTTTGTCCGACACAAGCATACCCATTTCCCAACAGCGGTCCCCATGTCTACCCATCTAACCATGATGCTGTGAAACACTCGGGGGTAGGCATGAACGACGCTTGGGAACTGACAATTGTGGAAGACGCGATGCTGAAACCTGGTCCTGCGTTTGCAAAAAAACTGAGTCTACCGCGATCGCGCAACCGTGTATAGATTCTGGAGTATGGTCAGAGCGAGGAAAATTCCACCTAAATCCACCACCTAACAGGAGGCACGGGGGTTAGAGGATTGGGGTAGTGGAGGCTCCCGTCTCCCAGCTGCCCCTAAATGTCGGACTATAGTCAACGAAAGACGCCCAAGTTTGAAGTTATCCTAAGATATAGCATCTCGCAAACAGTACTTCCATTCTCACTTCACTATCATGCCTATAGGACTATGCCCCAGCACCCTGGAGCCCGGAAATAGAAGCTATCAGTAGATGAACTAGAGGAGATATAAAAATTGTAAGCATATTCGTTAGATGGGAGGGAAAATAGGTGCTAGAGAACTTCAGTGGCCCTACGAGCGAACGGAGGACAGAACTGGTACGGCGATGGCCAGTTGTTGAGCAAGCTGAGAAGTCCAAATGGTGGGAGAGGGGGTGTTGTACTAGAATCGGTCTCTACATGTACAGCTTTCGAGGGAGGAGATGGCGAGATACAGCAAGAGACCCCTGGAAAGTAGTGCTTACAGAGTACTCGAGTAGTTGGAAGACTGAAGAAGGGGAGTTTAGAAGTGGGAACGCACCTATCCGAGAAGTGACTCTACTTCCCTGTTTTCGGGTACTTACGGCCTGGGACAAGTACTCGAGTAAGGCCCAGGAATCACTTCCCGCTCAAGTACATTAATCTCTTCCGGCACCCAGCTCATCCCATGCACGGCAAGCCCGGAACACAAGTTGCGAACCCTTAACCTTCCGGTGCAGCATCGATACCCCCAAGTTAGGTTCGACCGACACGAGCCGTTTTTACCATACCAACCCTATCTTTTTCAGCGGGCTTACAAAGAGAATCACGATATATCACTCATGTAGCAGCAAAAACGACAACAGTCAAGCAGAGATCATCAGCAGGGGACCAGGAGAAACCAATACACAGGCTCACCCGAACAAAAAATTACAGGAAAAAGTACTGCTGCGAGAGAGCACATTTTTCGGGAATTGTTTTGTCCTCAGCCCTTTGATAATGATAGATAATATTATGGCATTTCGGTCTCCTTCATAATCCGTGGCGCTGACGAGAGTGATCGGATTTTCACTAAGAAATCAGTGTATAAAATTTCTTTCTATAATTGAAGTACTGTCCTGACAGTAGCAGTTGCCTGTGGGGACATTAGCACTCGTCTGATTTCCATAATCGTTTCCAATTTGAGCATGGAACTAAGCAGATCGAGACATGCCGTTGCGAGAACCCAACAAGAACTCTGCGAGACAAGAACGTGTCCATGCATAAGTGTCCCTGAGGACGGCTGAATGGCTGCCTCGAGCCTTTCCCCAGCAACCTGGTGGACGTCAAGCAGGCGGAGAAAAGCAAAACCGATGTCCTGCAGACTTTGTCGACCGACAACCTGGAAGCGGGAAAAGAGTGTTCCTTTTTCTCGCTAGTGTTTCTAATTCAATCCGCCTATCTACCCGAGATTAATTGGGATATAGAAGGTAATTAATTAGGGGTTTAAACTACAAGTAATGTTCTCCATGGTTTCACAGAGGATGATTGGCTGAACATGGAACCCCAGCGCCCCACAGCAACTTATCCCCTTAGGCCCATTACCCTATTACCCCATTACCTCATTCCCCACTTACCCACAGCTTTATCGGCCGATTGACAGACCGATAGTCAAACAGGGAAATAAGTTTGCCCCAATATTTGAGCAGTATTTTTGCCCTTAAGGATGCCAAGCTAAGATAGTTCAATCTGCAAACTCGAGTAGTGAAAAATAAAATAAATGTCTGCTGCGATTTCTTTTTTCTTATCCGGCTGCTGCACAGCTCAAGTACGAGAACTCCAAGACCAGATCCCTGGGTGTTTGGAGAATGCAGACACACCGACTTTTGGCAAGTTGTACGAGTAAATCGCCCCCGCAGCCCGTTGGCTCCCCCTGTACCTTGCTGGCACCGGAGCCGGTGGTGTGGAGCAAAAGGAAACTGCGCTCCGGGGTGGTTATTGGTAACCGCCTTCGGCTCCAGCGGGTTGTCCCCCCACAGCCTCCCTCCCCTCCAGATTGGGAACAGGGAATAGAAACGCCTCCCTCTCGAACATCGCGGATTCTTCTCTCTACCGCCCAATAATGTTTCTCTGTTGCATTAAACTAAATCAAATAAAAGCCAGTCATCACTGGATTTTAATCGGGACTGGGGCTCGAGCCTTCACGATATGATTGGGACTTAGTTAACGAAACCTATTTCCCGTCAGACCCCCAAATATGATTACCGGTATTGGATTCTAGCCAACCTCCACAAACGACAATAATAATGGGGCTCGTTGATACCTGTACTCGAGTACTCGTACCAGCAGTAGCGCAATACAATGGAGTGGTTTTGGCGTGATACTAGCCAGCAACCGAACGCCCAAGACACTCCCGACAGGAAGGTGTGGTACAGTACTGTACTCGTACAAGCATGAGTACGATGATGGTGTTGTAGTCCGAGGCCAAGACCCTGACCTCCTATCTAGGATACCGGTACTAGCACTACAGCCTGCGGGTATCATAAAAAAAATAATCGAGAAATGGGACGCGGGATTCTAGAGTTCTGATTGGAGCGTTGGGTTACTCGAGCTAATCGGTTTCAGTGTTTCTAACCCAATTTTCACACTTTTTTTTTTTTTTTTACCATAGGCTGTAGGGCTTGGATGATCGGAACAGGGATGGCCCGCCTGTTTCGTTTACGAGATACCCCAATAAGCAGGTGTGATATTCAAGGATGTTGAGCAAATATTGTCCGACTCGACCTCAACTACAGTCGCACCTCGCTGTCCCGGAACTCACAGAACCGGATTCCTTGCTGAGCCGTAAAATTTCTGTGGCAGCTCTGATATTGTATATAAAAGTGCCCGTTGAACCGGAAAACAAAGGTATTCAGATTCGTATAAGATTGGAATCGATGAGACCCATGCTCTCGTACAAATAAATTCTGCTGAACTGGATATTGAGGCAAAGTTAGAAAAAATTATTCCTTAAAGGGAATAAAGGCGGGGAGGTGAAGTGGAAGGGGTTTTCTTGAAAAATTTTCAATATGAATAGAGTTTGAATATAAGAGCAATGAGTTTAAAGATATGAGAGCACACGATTGGAGGCAAAATCAACACTTTCAGCATGCCCACTACGAAGACAACTAAGAAGATTGGACTAACAGCAATACAGAAATATGAACTGTGTTGCCTTCGTTCACAATACCTGAAGATGAAGTTAGCTGAATTTGCCCTCCTCGATAAATGCCCCTGGCAGGCTGATGGTTCTCCTCTTGCTGTATCTAGCCTTTCTGACCACTTGAAAGGATGGGCAGCTAAGGTAAAAGAAGGACCGCCTCAAGATATGTAGGAGAAAAGGCAGTAGAGAGGATCAACTAAGGGTACATATAGGTCCAGTAGCAGCAAAGCAAAAAAATCGGATTGAAAGCTATCCATTTCTCGAGCATTTCCTTGCACTATGGATCGATGCTGCCGAATATGCCCGCATACCAGTTACCAATGAAATAATTCACACTCAGGCCAAGATTATCCAAATAAAGCTTGAAAGCTCCGGGGTAGAAGAGTCCTATGATGGTTTTGAAATGTCCAATGGATGGACACAGCGTTTTAAAAATCGACACAATTTTGGCAGGCTTCGGACTCATGGCCAATCTGGTGAGGTAGATCAGTCTACTCTTTCAGAACATAGGAAGAGTCTTGCCAATGCTCTTGCGTCTTTCTCCCCTCGTGATAGATATAATTGTGATGAAAGTGGACTTGTTTTTAATAAGCAACCACAATCATCAAATGTTCGCCTTGAAAAAGGTAAACAATTAAGAGGAGGAAAGGATCCAAAGATAAGAATTACCACTTTTCATATTGTAAATGAAGATGGAATGGATAAGAGGAAGATTTGGGTAGTAGGACGAGCAGAGAGGCCCCATTGCTTTCGACAGTAACATGTCAACTCTGAAAACCTCCCGGTTATCTATAAGTTTAACAGTAAAGCTTAGCTTCTTACAGGATTATGGTATGAGTTTCTTCAGAACTTTAACGAGGAAATGCGGATTTCCAGAAGACAAATCGCCTTGGTTACCGACAACTGCCCTACTCATCCCCTACCAGAATCTCCACCTATCGAGTATACTGGACCAACACCGCCTGTTTTAACCAATATCAAGTTAATTTACCTTCCTCCCTGCACTACAGCATTTCTTCAACCACTTGATTGTGGGATTATTGCCTCCTTTAAGGCTTCCTATCAACGCTTTTACGCTGAGTACATGGTTCAACATTTCAATCTCCATGGCGAAAGACCTACCAAAATTGACATTTTACAAGCTATTTATCTGATAGCAAATGCATGGAACTCAGTTATCTCAGAGACGATCAGAAATTGTTGGAGGAAGGCCAACATTACACCCAGCTTACCAGCCATACCTGTTGATTTGAAGAAAAGCTCAGCAGAAAGCTTTATTTCTGCCTAGCGCCATGGGTTTTCCCAAGCTTGGACCATGCTTGGAGGGCCAGTATCGCCTAGTATGGATTTGATTAATTCATTCTTTACTGATAGCGATGAAGAATCTGCAAGTCCAAACTCCTCCGGCCCAGTCACTCATGTTCCTGATGCGATTGCAATTGTTGAGCAGGGAATCAAGGTGGGGGTCCTAAATTATCCTGCTAATCAATTAGACACAATTGACTATGGCAGCGAGCAGGAAGAGGAACAATCAGTTCCTATACCGTTAATTAGATTGGAAACGGCAGTACATTATACTGGTGAACTTGTGCACTTTCTTCAGGCACTAGAGGCAACAGCACTCCCGTTTCCCCAACACCTTGGGAAGAGAAATACCAAAGTCCCCGTCGATCAACTTATATCCTCTATGCAAGATCTCAATTTAGCTCTTCTGAGGTATGTTTCTATTTCACTATCTATCTTGCCTACAAACTAATTCTATACTAGCTATCAAAAAAGCCGTTCTACCCGACAAACAACGCTTACACAATTTTTTAAGCCCTACCAACTAGAACCACTTGGAAGGGATGGGAAGGAGGAGAAGGAAGGAAGGGCGTTTATTGATCTTGAGGTTGAACCTCGTTATAACTGGATTAGTAGTGAGGATGAGAATGGGGGACCGGAGGAGCCGGATCAGAGTACCTTTGCCCCAACTAGGTGGACCACTCGGAATGTCAATACTGCCTATGAACAATTGTTAAGATAGATACCTTTTCTTTAGCTTTTCTATCAAGAAATCATTGCATGAATAAATTGGCTCTCTCTTCACTATGCCGGATTTCCCGCTGATCCGGACAAAATTCCTGGATTTTGGCCATCCGGGATAGCGAGGTGCGACTGTACTCGAGTACTGCGCTGCTAGGAACCCACCAGACAAAATACTCTCTCCAATTGCTAGTGTCCTACCGGAGAGGGAATTTTTTAGTATGCCAGTAAGACATCCGGTTTCTATAAGTCCTTGGGACTAGCATAAGTGAAAGTCTCAGAGTCTCCTCTTTTAGACCCAACTGAGCTAGTACTAGCGAAACGGGATGTCAAAACTCGACTAGAGAGTAGGGTATTTATCTAATGTGTGTAGCCATGATGCTTACATCGCGGGGGATTCTGTATCCCACTGGCGCAGAAGCTGTAAGTGCTGAACCCTCTTCTGGGGCGGGATAGGGCGGAAATACACCGCAGTTCATGACCGGGACGTACTTTCTTGGTCCATATGGTATTTAGAGCGTGCGGTAGTCAACATGCCCCGAGACTAACGGCGATGGTGATAGTAATGTACATCCGCTTCAAAGAAAAAAGGAAAAAAAGAACAGGTCAACAGCTCAGTCCTGTGCAATTTTTTAAACCACGAGATTGATACAGCATTGCACCAGTATCGGATGCAGGGATTAAGGGTCTCCCCGTGCCGTGAGGGGATGTCCCGCTATTGTAACGAGGTAGAGAATAATATCGTTTTCTACCCCATGACACGGTATTGTGCCGGAACGTCATTGTTTCCCCCGTGCAAAACTTGGATTCATGCTCAATACTTGAACGCTACTCAAGTTTACTGTAAAAGTTTCACAGCAGCACTAATCTGCCCCTCAAGAAGCCTTACACTAAGAATTGAATTACTGATTTGATAATATTTTCCATGACGGCCTCAGGAAATCCGGAGGGATCAGAAAAATAATCTAGCGGATATCCTTGGAACTGCCTGCTGAAATCAGCATAATAATACCCTTGCAGTTTCACCCGGAAATTCCCCACCACCTCGATCCGAGATATATGATACGTTAGGCGCCTTTCGCGAGTGATACCAACTTAGAGTAAATTCTAACTCTACCATCCTCACCCCATCTCCAGGTTCTCTAGCTCAATTATTTTCTTTTATCCTGCACGCACAGCACTTGCCACCTGATAGACTCCATTGGTTCGTCTGGTATATACTAGGGGTCTACGGGACTTCAAGGTCAAGAGAGGTAAGCTGCCTTATCCTTAAGATGGCGTGGGGTTTGAGCAAGTTTTCACGACTTAAAAAAACTAAACTCACATTCCAGTCACACCCCGCTATCCCTAATCTGGAGAATCTAGATATCTCGCTGTCCCGTATTATTTGTATATTTTATCCTAAACATCTTCACACCAGAACCTAGCCCTTAGTCCTGTATCACCAGTTGTACCAGATAGATCCTATTGATTTTGACGGTCCGGGATAGCGGGGTGCAACCGTAAGCACACCACAAGTATCACCTTTGAATCTCGAGTACTCGAGTAATGTGAAATCCCAAGAGATGACATGATTCCAACCTAACGGTCGAGTCCCAGCCACCCAAGCGAGTCCAAATACCGTATCGTACCCACGCAGTGCACGGAACAGGAGAGACATGCACGACAGGGCGGCTTCCCATACAGTACACTACTGGAGCCGTTCCCCACAATTCTTTTCTTTTCCCACCCGTATCCTCGCTCTTCGGTTCCGGTGCTCATTTTATGTACAAGTACCGGGCCTGCATCACTCACATCCGAGGAACCAACCGAGCTCGCCCTCTCCGTCCCTTGTTACATGGTCTTCCGCTAGGAAGGAACCCGGCTGGGAGGACCCACCCGAATTCCACGTCTAGGGAACGTCACAGAGTTGCGATCAGCCATCGGCAGCAACAGTGGGAATCTATCATTTCTGGTGTAACCGACCCTCTTGTGCGGTGTTGTGCCATAATCCACCGGTCTATGGATCCAGCGACCCGCGAATGCGCCAATGAGGCTAAGGCTTTGACGTTCCACGCGCGCAAATACTTTCTCCAAACACCGCGGGTAAAGGCGCCTGAAGAATAATCACAGCAAAACACTTCAGAAATTATCCCCTCGTTTGAGGCGCGGGGTAGGTTTGTGAAGGATTAATCCCTCTCATACCACTAGATTTCAACACGTATACCTGTGCCAATGTAGCGCATTATGCAGACGATCCCACTCAAGTATATCTGCAACCGGTGGGAAGAGCGATAAGAAATGCCGTGCTGCTGGACTCTAGCAGTATTAGCACCTGCTTCATACGCTGCATTGGTATTACAGCGTTTGAGGCGGCTAGTTGGTTGGCAACGAAGACACCAGACTACCGCACCATAGCGCCACCGAACCACCGTCTCTACTCGGGTATGGCCATACCATCTTGGTATCGACCCACTTATGAAGCTCACACTCTTCGTATCGGTCCATTCTTCCACCAATTCTAGTCTAGACCACCCCAGTGATATAAGGAGTTTCTCTAATCTCAGTGCACTTTGGCGCCTGTGATACTGTATCGGTCCATTTTGAAAGCCTTTGGACCCTACCACTAGGGCAAGTGGACAACCCACTGATAACATGCAATTTCCTCCGAAGAGCTCATCACCTTTTCATAGTATCCACCCCCCCTCCGGCGGAGTTCTCCATCGGTGAACGAGTGGTTTTACGCTGAGGACCACGAGCACCACGGCGCCCTCGGGTAGAATGGATTTCACAAAAGCTTGGGGGTTTCCGGTATCGTACTGTTCCCCCGGAAAAGCTGAGGATATTCGTGACTATCAAATATTTGGGGCTTTAATCGCTTATAAAAATAGATAGGGGGGAAGCAATAGGTGTTGTAACTTCGCCCTAGCATAGTAGAATGAACTCGATTATATGACCCGTGCCAAATCCTTACCGTTCCATCGCAAAATAGGGTGTCGAGCAGATTTTCCCCTTAGGATTCACTGGATATCCAACCCTGGAGGCTACGGGTTCCCAAATCCACAACTTCCAAAGCCCGAGTGAGCACTTATGATCATCGCGACTCTCTTTTGGCCATGACCCATTTATCAGAAAATGATGGAAGCGTGATTGAACCCTCGGGAGAGCCAGTCTAGTCTGCCTTGAAAGCTTAGTTATCCCAAAAGCAAGTATATCATGCCGAGCTCAAGTTTTCACCTTTCCTCCAACTTAGCCCAAAAAGCAATTTCCTGCGCAATGAGATCTCGCCCTCACATGTTGATACCGATAGCTCTCTTCTCTCCTTTTCCCGCTTGACTCGTACATGTCGGCGTGTGGCATTCCTCGGTGCTCCGCTTGGCCGAGATGTGAGAAGACTACTGAATCCAGTAGTTGGAGTTGGATTGTCATTGCCACGTACAAACCTCATCTTCAAGTGAAGAGGAAATCGCCGCGAGTTCGGACCGAGACCCTGCAAGAGTACAGTCAAACCCCGCTGTCCCGGATCTCGATAATACGGATACCTCGCTGTCCCGTATGAAACACTGTGAATTCAAAAATTCTTTACTGCAAAACCAGACCCGTTGTCCCGGATTACTCGTTGAACCGGACAGATTCTGCGGATTTTGGCCATCCGGGATAGCGAGGTGCGACTGTATTAAGGTCAGTAATTATATCATACTTTTAATTTTGACCGGCTCATTGAAAATGGGTGCTTTATGCGCGATCGTATGATGAAGCAGGTGTGCCGACAACCCGGTCGGGAATGTTTTTCTCAACATCATCCTCAGACTGCGAAACGCAGGCTTAGTGCCGTTATGAGCTCATTGGGCTAAACCGAGCTGTTAGGGTCACTTGAAATGAATTGGATATGTCATGTCCCCCCCCCGCTACCAGCAATCTACTACCAGCGACCCACGAGATTGCGCCATGGCAAGCTGCAATACCGGCACAGTACAAGTACTTAGTACTCGTGCTGTAACAGCCAGCCGCCCACGCTAGACATAGCACGGGTGCGAAATATTCCAACTAGAAATATCTTCTCATTTACAAAGGGACGAACTAGTTCGCCCTGCGGATGGACATTAAAATCGCAATGTCATCCAGCTGTGGGTTCTTGTCTTGGAAGTTATAGCTAGGACCCTGCCAAGGGTCACAGTACAAGTAGGCGCTAGTACTGGTACAGTACTCGTGCAGCTGCGGTTGTGTCCGGTCAATTCCCATGAACTCGCTTGGAATCCTATTACTTGCGTCGATGCGATGCATGAGGAGAAGAAAAAAAAGAAAAGAAAAGAAAAGAAAAAGATATCGTATAATCCTAATTTACAGACAGCGAGAACGGTCTGTGTGGTAGAACAGGTGTAAAATCTGCAGCTCAGCGCACACGGACCATACCCGAAAGGCAACCATGACCAGATAAAGCCGGGGAATCCGATGAGTGAAGAGGAGAAAAACTCCAGCGCCATTGCAATCCTTCTCTCGTCTGGTGGATGTAACCAATGGGCAGTGTTGTTGAGTTTTCCGTTGCAGAGGTGCATGCATTGACGTCCAGGGTTGTATACGAGTACATGTGCACTGAGAAAATATCAAGAAATAAATTGTCAATCTGTTGTCGGCCCAACACCCAATCTAGGCGAAGCTGGAAGCATTAGCAGCATGTTGACGTACGCGGGTCAGAGTCGAAGTACTAGGACAAACAGGGGGTTCAATGCCTGTGCCAAGAATCACAGAAATGCCTATTTATCGGCTTGGCTATCACACTCATAGCTTTAGTTTCCTTTTTAGGTATCCTGGAGTCTGAACTTAGACGAATTAATGAATTTTTGCGCTGCCCCTCTATCACCAGTTTGTCCCAATACTTTCTCTCTACCCCTGTAAGAGAACAAGCCTCCCGTATGAAGTATAGTGTCGGTACTGTACCATACCGTAACCGAACAGTTGTGTCTAAATCTGGTATCATATGGGCGCTCAGATGAGCTGCTATACAAATTCTTGATCCCTGTAATTTACAAGTAGTTCTTCACGCCTACGGTACCGTACTGCCTGAATTGTGGCCAATCTACTCGGGATCCATGGTCAAAGCAGATAGGACCTCGTACAGGTAGTTTGATGGAACTAGGAGGGTTCGACGGAATGGGCGTGAGAACGTGTGCTTCAACCGTACGACTGCTCTACAAAGGCTTCCTCAGATGCTCTGGTCCCTTGTGCATGGCCGGAGGGTGGAGGTGCGATTCCGCGTGAAGGGGCGAGAACAGGGGAGAATAATGGTTGCCGGGATTCAGGGCGGAGAGCTTTAGGGTCGATAGCGACTTTCTCCATCCCCCCACTCTACGTGTTCCACAGACATTCGACGCTCTGTACCGCCCCCATGTAACCGGGTGCAATCCTGTAACTTACCCTGCGATGTCGGGATTGTGGAGTCCTGTTTTTGACAATTTTGTAGACTTTTTCCTAGATTTATCGCGCTTCTAAGTATCTGCTCCTGGACGGCAGAGCTTGGTAGGAAATGTGACCTGGTACCTCACAATTTTAGTCTTAGCGTTGTGAAGGCTTACATTACCGGTACCACCAGGCAACCAGAACCAGGCTGTCTGTAGGAGTGCAAGTGCAGTCATCACGCCAATGCGGTAGAAGATGGAATACCGTCTCAGAAGCTACCGTAGAATTTTATTTCTTTCCTTTTTTTTTCTCTTGAACGGAAAAACAGCGAATCACGAAGAGGTAGACAGCTGATATGCACGCACTCTCGAGACTTGAGCAGCACTGTGGAGATAGTTCTACTGCGGCGGGGTGTGATAAACGGGAGCCAGTATGCTCGATACCGGTATCGCAGGCTTCGTCCACTCCTGTTCTGAGGTAGAGCAAGTATCGGCGGCCCACCCATCTTGCACTCCCGAATTTCTATATAAGCCAGGTCGCCCGTCCCGCAACGACAATTCTTCAGCAGACCTAACAGCTCCTACAACACGCGGAAGAAAATTATCTAGCAATATAACATTCCGAAGCCCCGAGGCCTTCATTCACAGTATCCATCATGTCTACTAC
Organism: Tuber umbilicatum; assembly: GCA_003313605.1. NCBI lineage: Eukaryota > Fungi > Ascomycota > Pezizomycetes > Pezizales > Tuberaceae > Tuber > Tuber umbilicatum. The sequence goes on from QLOI01000904.1 coordinate 35,459, forward strand.
TGCTATCACCACCACTTCTCCCATCACCGAGACCCTGCCCAGCATTCTCACAGTCAAAGACGAGTCCGCTCGCAACAAGTTTTCCACTCCTCCCAAGTACTCCGGCGCTCTTGACAAGTACGAGAAGTTCGACGTCACTCGCGTCGTCGGTACCGAGTTCAAGCAAGGTATCCAATTGGCAGAGCTTCTCAAGGCTCCCAACTCCGATGACTTGATCCGCGATTTGGCCATCCTCGTGGCCCAGCGTGGTGTTGTCTTCCTCCGCGCCCAGGAGATCACCCTTCAGGAGCAGAAGGAACTTACCCAGAAGTTGGGCTCTTTGAGCGGAAAGCCTGACAGCAGTGGGCTCCACACCCACCCACTCACCCGTGAGGTAAGGTCATCTCTAATACTCTTTTGCTACCCTCTCTTGCTAATAATGTTCTGTAGTTCTCTGAGCTCGGCGATGAAGTCACTGTCATTAGCACCGAAGGAAAGAAGGGCCTTAACCGCAGACTCCGCCCATCCTACAAGGATGAGAGATCTGGCCTCGCCAGCTCAGGATGGCATATGGAGGTCACTTTCGAAGAGATTCCTAGTGACTGTATGTGATAGAATCCCCCGAATAATGACAGGATACTGACCGAGACATTAGACTCCGTCTTGAAGATGACTACCCTCCCCGAGACTGGCGGAGATACCCTTTGGGCTTCCGCATATGAGGTGAGATTTTCATATAGTGGTATCCACCCCTCTAGGATTCCATACTAACATCGCGCAGGCTTACGACCGTCTCTCCCCCTCTTTCCGCAAGACACTTGAGGGCTTGACCGCCACTCATGACTCCCCCAGATTTGCTGAGGTGGCCGCTCGCGATGGCTTCCAGCTCAGAACCGACCGCGGTTCCCCCCACAACACTGGTCTCGATTTAGTTGCTGTTCACCCCGTCATCCGCACCAACCCTGTCACCGGATGGAAGGGTCTCTTTGTCAACAAGGGCTTCACCCGCCGCATCAATGAGCTCACCAAGGACGAGTCCGACTATATGCTCGACTTCCTTTTCAAGCACGTCAGCGAGAACCACGATCTCCAGTGCCGGTGAGTACCATCCATCCCGCTTACTTTAAGAGAGTACAGGTTCTGACATGGGAACAGCTTGAAATGGATGGCGTACGAGAACGAGAACGCCCATGATGTTGCCATCTGGGACAACCGCAGTGCCTTCCACACTGCAACGGATGATTACTTCGACTTCGGCGGTATCCGCAGGGGAACCATGTTCGTTTCCCTGGGCGAGAAGCCCTACTATGACCCCAACAGCAAGTCGCGTCGTGTCGATTTGGGCCTCGGCCCCTTCTCCGGCCAGTTCGAATGGCTATAGACTATTGTACTCGCGAAGCTAGCCCCCCCCCTCAGCATGGGAGAGAAATTAGCACTCATGGCCCACTGACTTGTTACGATTTCTTTGGATTTGGATTGTTTTTCTTTCTTTTCTCTTCTTTTCTTTTCCTTTGCAATGTTGGGAATGGGGTGCTTTGGGGGTTATTGGTTTTCTTTTTTAAATGTTTCGAACGATAGCTTGGCGAATTCATTGGGATTATCACAAACTTTGAAGACCATTATGTGACAAACTATGATATCTGCCTGATTGGAAGGGCGAATGACGTTTCAAGCGACCCATCGTGATTACCGATTACGATTCGTGGTAGCCTCCGACCGTACATCGGTTTCTGGATTGTTTTTACCAATCCTACCCCTAATCTCAACCTATCATTTCTTGGGCAGCTCTACTCCACTTGCGCAGTACTACCAGTGCGCGAACACATTATTCTCCCCAGGCAAGAAGTACTTGTACTAGTGTAGTACTGTACCCGAAGATAGAGGGCGCGATTTGTTCACCCACACAGATACGCACGGATGATTGGCCTGAGACGAACACACATGGGCTGTCCGGAACATCGGTGTCTGTAAAACTTGTCGGGATTCAGTTACAAGTACTCGGGTATGCTTGTCATCGTTAGCCGAACTCAGACAGTTCGTGATGGCTCAATCCTTCTCCACTGCCGTTGCCGCCCACAGGTCCCGTTGAGCATGCACTCTTCTGTCTGGATTCATAGAGTTTGGGCCCTGGGCTGCCGCATGTCTTGCCAAGCCCTGTCGCTTACTTCGCTCTCGGAGTAGAGGTAGTCTACGAGCAGGGGCACGCATACTCGAGAACGGTACTCGGACCGCAGCGAATGGCCTACGGAGAAATACGGTAGGGTACTCGAGTAGGTGTTTCTCACTTCTGGATGCTTCCCGCGGATCGCTATGTCCGGGGATGACCCAACAAATTCCCCTCAACAACCCATGGGATGCTGGTACCTGCCACGCGTGGCTATGAAACTGTGAAACGCTACGGGCATTTGTTCTCACCGGCTGTCGGTACGAGCACTCGAGTACAGTACCGGTCGTAGCATCAGGGGAGCGGTTTGCCATTGGTAGGACGATAACTTACCATCCTGGGGAAAATATAAAGGGTTCGGGCTCCTCGTGTTCCTAAGCGATTCATGTCTTCTTTGGTTGGAGCGCTAGGGGTTTGCAGATATTTTGCACACGGTCACCTCATTTGAGAAGTGTGAGAAGAGTTTTCTCCAGGCCGTTGTTGAGGCCGCTAGCTCCCCTTATTCGGTGGGTTCCGGGGGGGCGGCAACTGCAGCATGTAGTCGAGATAGAAATACTCGAGCAACAGACGCCCGTTGTTATGGGCTGAAGCGGAGGATTGCCCCATCGTGGCCCTGCGGAAGTGCGCCATGTTCTCGGGGCCCCCGTTCGGTTTGGGATGACATGAAAGGGGCTACCAAAAAATCGGGTAGGTGCTGGAGTGCGTCAAAACCAGTAGGCGCAAGTTGAGGGGATGCCCGCCCTCCCAAGTCCGTGCGATATCAACGCCAGCGACACAATCCTGGGGTCCTCAATTGTCGCCTCGCATCTCTCAACCCTCTTGAGAAACAAGGGGAAGAAGTGAGTGCGTTATCAAATTGATACCTTTTTGCTAATGGAAATTCAAACTGGTTTAAACATTCGTAAGGTAGGGGATCCTTGTCTTTGTTGACTTTATTTTGCAATTTTTGCCATCTACCGTAATTATCTTCCTCCTATCGATCGATCCATCCGTTCAGCTGTTACCTTGTTACATCAAGCGTGCGATAGATGATCCCTGTGGGCTGTTGAAAGCGGAGAAACCACTGTCTCATCTAACTAACCGTGATATAGGTGTCCCTAGCAGCTGAAGCTTCGAATCAATTTTTGACTTTCTTGATGGTCCAGAGATTCCCCAGCGCGCCGAAGGGAAAAAAAAAACACTAGAAGGTTAGTACGATAGCGAGGCCGGAAGACAAGAAATTCGCAAGTCCAGTCCTGCGCTCTCGTAGATTACCCAAGAGCTCCTTTATTCTTCTACAACCCTCGAACGACGTTTGAATTGGTGATTTATATTAAGGTTGATTAAAGTGGGAGATGGATAGCGTAGTGGTGAATGGTAGAGTATAAGGATATTGTTGGAACTTGGGCATTGTACCGGTACTTGTATGATATAAAAGCGATGGGGGGGTATGGTGAACAACTTCGTTCTCTTCCTCTCCCACTCTTCGTCGTACTCGAGAAATTCTAAGTACCGGAAAACTAACGGCAAAGACAGGTGTATAAATAAAACGTAATCAAAGGATCCTGATCCTTCCACAGATCGCAGCACCTATCTCGCATGCTCCCATTCCTCCGCACACTCCCGTGACAACAAAGGAAAAACTTGTCGTGAGAATCTTCTTCGCAAAATCACTAGAGCTCGGGAACGATCTGTCACACTCCTAAACGACCCACCAAACTTCCACAACATCTAGAATTATCTATAATCTGTCTAAATCGTCGTTTGGAAGTTCAATATATCCCGGGAAGGAAAAACTAGCTTTAGGATAGTGTCGAGTTGAATTCGTTGCGGCTCTTATACCAATTTTCTCTTGGAAAAAATACTCATCCTTGTTGTATGTGGTGTATTGACTGTATTCGTTATTATCTAGAAGTACAGGAGAGTGACAAGAACATATGAAGGAAGCCAAGATGCCAAGACTAATCCCACACAACCAATGGTTGCCCTAACACAAAGTAGTCCACCTACAGCCAAACTCCAAAGACATGACCAAGGTGGGTAGCCGTATACTAACAAACATCTAACACTCCCCCTACAGGTACCACCGTATGAACAAGCAAACAGTTAACAAAGGAAATATAGGGACTCTCACAGAGTCACACACAAAAGTATAAAACAAGAAGAAAAGAAATCAGAGCAGTCCTAACATTTGAACAAACTCTACATGCTTGCTAGCTACTCATGGTTTAGTTAAACCATCTGCAATCATTCTGTCTGTCCGACAGTATTCCATCATGACATCCTTCCCATCTTCTATAAACTCCCTAATTTGATGAACACGAACACCAATATGCTTGCTGTGTGGTTTGTAGGTAGAATCTTTAAATGTAGATAAGGATGCTTGATTGTCGTTATAAAGTGTACTGACTTGCAGTGTTGATTGCGTGATTTCTTGTACAAGTTTGCGAAATTAGACAAGTTCTTGTATTGCAAACGCACTTGCTATGAACTCAGCATCAGCAGTACTTGAAGTGGTAATCGATTAGCATTTCGAATGCCATTGAATAATTCGAGATCCAAGTCAGAAGAGATAGCCTGTAGTTGATTTCAAGGAAATAGCTTCTCCAGCAAAGTCTGAATCCACAGATCCAGACAATTTGAACTTCTCCCCCAACTCCTGCCATTTTCCCCCCAGACTGAGCTTGTGATGTTTGGTTCCTTTGAGATATAGTAGGATTCTTTTTGCGCAAGTCCAGTGTTTCTGTGAAGGATTGGCATTAAATCTCCCCAAGTATGAGACAGCAAAGGCGATATCGGGGCAAGTTCCTGTCGTGATCCAGCAAAAGCTTCCAATTAGTTTGCGGTAAAGGTCTTGATCACAGAGTTGATCGCCTTCTTGACAAGGATTGGGTTTGTCTTTCTCCATGGATGTTGTAACAGGTCTACAATCTGTCATGTTAAATGTGTCTAAGACCCGATCAATGTAGCCTTCTTGAGAGACAAAAATCTCTTTAGTCTCCTTATCTCTAGTAATCACCGTGCCTAGAAAATGGCTAACAGGGCCAAGATCGACCATCTCAAACATTTCTTTCAATCTCTGACGAATCTTAATTATAATTTTTGTAGTGCCGGTGATTAAGATGTCATCCACATAAAAGGCTAAGATGCTTCCCTCATTATCTGTATAAATGCAGCAATCAAAGCGTCCGCGGTGGAATCCCAATTCATTGATAAGAAAGTTGTCCATTGTGGCATACCATCACCTTGGCAACTGTTTAAGACCATAAAGGCTTCGATTTAGTGATGCAAGCCGTGGTCCTCCAAGTACCCCATCAGGAAGACTGATATAAAATTTCTCATCAGGCTTACTACCTAAGAAGGCAGTAACAACATGCATCAGATAGACCTCAAAACCACATATTGCCACAATAGAGAGAACGACTCTGACACTTGCCAAACTGGCAACTGGTGCAAAGGTATTTTTAAATCCAATCCCTACAACTTGCCGAAATCCTTGAGCTACGAGTCGAGCTTTGAACCGTAATGTCTCTCCAGTTGGACTCAAATTTCTTTGTAAAATTAACTTTGTAGGAATCGCTTTGGCTCCTGGGGGACAAGTCTCAATAAACTTCAAGACCTTATTCTTTACAATTGATGTGCATTCTGAATCCACAGCCTTTTGCAACTATTCAGCCTCCACAGATTCCATTACCATCTTGTAATTGCGGGGTCGAGCTTCAATCATATAAACTGTTGAAAAAGATACGGAATTGGCAAATGATATATTCGAAGATGGAGGTTTTTGTGATTGTAACTGGCTACCCTCAACCACTGGGGGAAGATCCCCCTTCTTTGACTTTCAATAGGAAGTCTCTCCATCAGCTTGGTGTTCTTGTACCATTCTTGGAGCTCTTCAAGAAAGCATTTGCTTTAGCTCTTCCTGCTCAATTTGCTCAAGTCTATCAACCTCATCATCATCTTCTTCTGGACTGTTAAAATCCTTTGACTGCTCATCGTATCTATCCTCATCCCATTCATCTCCCCAAGCCATCTTCTCCTCCCAGGGCTGTACCTCAGGAACATAATAGCTTGATTGGGGTTTTGAACTTTCCAATTTAATAGGATAATATGATTGTGATTCCCCAAATACCCCATCACAAGAATGAAATGTGGTTTTAGTTGAAGGATCATATAGTCGATAGTTTGAGGATGTTTTAGTGTATCCAATAAACATACATCTCTTAGCTATCTTGTTAATCTTCTGATACTTTTCCTTTAGAATTTGTGCATAAGTAACACAGCCCTAGATACGAAGATTATCATAGTTTGGCTTTGTTCCAAACCATGCCTCATAAGGTGTAAGCCCAGACTTCAAAGACCTAGATGGTACTCAGTTTCTTACATAGATTGCTGTTGCGGCTGCCTCAGCCTAAAGTTTCTTTGGTGCAGTGACTGCATGCAGAATAGCTCGAGTTGCACCAATTATGGTACGATTTGCCCGCTCACTGATCCTATTCGATTGTGGTAAGTATGGTGTTGTTCTCTGTGCTTCAATACCTTGCTGAACTAAAAAATGTGAGAACTCATTCGAGGTATATTCCCCATTATCATCAGTACATAGCTTTCTGATGCTTATTCCATGTTGCTTTTCAACTAGGACCTTATAATCCTGAAAGCATTGAAAGGCATCTAACTTCTTCTTCAGCATATAACAAACTTTGAAGCGTGTCAAATCATCAGTAAAAAGTAGAAGATATTTGGCTCCCCCAAGGGAAATAGGATCCATAGGGTCAGCTATATTGCTATGAATAATTTCCAATACTTGTGTTGCACGGGAGGAGGGAGGAACAGGGTGGAAATGTTAGGCATACGCCTAACCGCGGGCTAGGTAGCTAGCCTTGTGACATATTTCTTGATGTCACATGTTGAACTCTCAATGAGAGCAGAATTATAATTATGCGAACATAATTTAGAATGTTTAATATTACGCTAGATTAATTCAAGATATCTTCGCGTAACGCAGGATTAATTCTACTGAACAATGATAGGCTTGCATTACTGAAAAGTGAATTATGCAAGAATTAGACAGTCAATCTTTGCGGGATTTATCCCTATGGATAGAGCAAAGAATTCTCTTCAATAATAAAAAGGAACAAGCACAATCGATCGGTGTAGCCTGAAGTCATGAGCCAGTCGTTAGTGGTAAACGACGAATCTCAATATCACTGATGCAGATGATTAGTGCGATGATATTTTGGCCAAGATGTGAGAATACACGCATGCGATGTTGGATAAAGAATAGTTAGGAAACTATTCGAAGATTAGTGTTCAGATTGGAAGGAAACTATTTGTCAGTCACTTCCTACATAATACGAGACGAAGTTGGCCACTTCGCATTCTAGATGCAACCGACTAGTTGCAGTCAACCACGTCGTTTCTCTGGCAATCTATGAGTAGAGAACCACTTACTGACGAGCGCAGACCCCCGGCGTCGGAATAATAAGCGGTAATCAGTACTCGTATGATGTTCAAGTAATCGAGAAGATTTCTCAGAGTCAAACGGTGTCCGCACTGGTTGATCGAAGGTTGATAGATAGAGTTAAGAAAAAGAGGTACGAGATTGCATAGGGGTTAGATGTAGAGGCCGTGAAAACTCATGCGGGATATGAATATAAGAGTTCCTCCCTTCGCTTCAGACTAAAATCAAGCAATGGAGAAGAGATCTTATCAATATTACCTTGTTCTACCAATAAATACAATTTCGCATTCCTAGTAATTTTAGTGAATGGAATTGCCTACCTTATTTTATTTATCTTTCCTGATATATTCTCCGGTATCGGTTATTGGCCTTAGCTCATGCTACCGCCTAACAGGAAAGGTTTGCGAGTCATTTTACCATAAACACAATCTGTGCAAACACATCGTGGAACTGTTGGTCTAAGAGCCAATTGCTTTGACTAGAGAGAGACTCTGGTATGCCGAAGGCTGTGAAGATAGATGCTGAAGGTTTAGTGTTGGTAGTTGCTGGTGTACCTGTGGCTAGCGTAGCTTTCTCAGAAGCATTTCCATTTCTTTGATCTGCTTTAAGCTTTTGACATTAACTCTTTCGATGTCCTCTCTTCTGGCAATAATAACAAGTTATTGCCTGGCCACTTCCTGAAGCTCCTATACCAGACCCATTCTGGGAGTTCCCTCCTCCCCCTAATCTATTTCTTCTTTTCTGAAATTGACTTTCTTTGCCCTGAACTGCAAGGACAGTCTTACTTTCCTTATCATCAACCTTATCATGGTTGAGTGTCGATTCTCTGGCTTTAATTGCGGCAATCTAATCATCAGGTTGGTCTGGTTTAATAATTGTTGCCTGAAGGTCTTACCATTCCCGCCAGGATGCTGGAAGTCCGTTGAGAAGGTGGAAGGTTTTCTCTTGTGGCTTGATCTCTTCTTCAGCCTCTCTGAGACACTCAATGAGATGTTCAATCTTAGTCACATATTTGTCTGCAGTCCCTTGTGCCTCAAAGGTACAGTCCAAAAGAGATCGTCGAAAGTAATATAGCTCAAGACCTAGAGCTTTCTTGTAACCTTTACCAAGCTTGTCTTCAAGCAACTTTGGATTCTCATCATACTGCTCCGAAGAATATTTGGAGCACATCTGAGCCTCCATCGCATTTTGAATCTTCGCTGTAATCCGGAAACATTTTCGTAGGTACTTGTTATAAGCTTGCTTGACAGCAGGATCTGTACTCTCTTTATCTGGAATTTCTTTACCGCCTGAAATTATCCACCACATGTCGAGTTCCTTGAGAAGATTTGACATCTTCTATCTCCATGGAGCGAAATTCTTCTTACCAAGAAGAGGAAACTGAAAGTGTGTTGACTCTGTAGAAATAAATTCGTCGGCCATTGTAAGGTAATAGATAGATAGAGGAATTGTTGAACAAGGTAAAGAGGTGTAGGAAGAGAGAGTAAAAAATAAAAAAAAAAAAGGTTTTGTTGAAGGAATAGCAGGAAAAAAAATCTGATGAACAGGGAGAAATTATTCAAGAGGTACTGCGGTGTAGTGAACCGACCTTTGAACCGATTATTTCTGTTTTCGTAGAGCGTGAATCGCACAGAGGCTCATAACCTGTTGTATGTGATGTATTGACTGTATTCGTTATTATCTAGAAGTACAGGAGAGTGACAAGAACATTTGAAGGAAATCAAGATGCCAAGACCAATCCCACACAACCAGTGGTTGCCCTAACACAAAGTAGTCCACCTACAGCCAAACTTTAAAGACATGACCAAGGTGGGTAGCCGTATACTAACAAACATCTAACAATCCTCACCCCCTTGAATCATGAATCATCACTTATCAACTGGTCCACAATTTCCAGGTTGGGTGGTGTAGTTCCTGCTAGCTACTGTACACAGCAGCTCACTATGATAGTACTACTCCGATAAATCTGGGACATTTAGGAAACCCATCACACCCGCAAACCCAAAGCGAGGCAGGGGTCTCAACCCTTACCCTTTCGGCTATGCGCAGTCCCGTATGGGCTTGTTCGACATCTGACGTCGATGGGAACTGCGAACCGTCGAGGCGCTTTTGGGGAAGGTTTAGGGCCGGGTAGAGTTTTGTATGTTTTTGTATTATGAGTTATTGGGAGCGGAGAAGGGAGCACGTTTTGAATTGGATTGGAGGTTGTTGGGTTCCTGGGCTAGGCTCGTGGGAGTAGGCATGCGAGAACGTTTCTCGGATAACTGCTAAGTTTCTGCCGAAGATATTTGGAGAAGGTATCAGATCGAGAACAACATCTTAACAAGGCCGTTTCGAGAGTGGGGCGTCGGGGCGCTAGTCCGCGGTGGCTGGAATACCGACAAACTTCTAGGTGCTAATATATAGGAGTGACATTTCATGACGACAGATGCAAGGTATTACTCTCAGTCTAGGAATAAAAGAGTATAGAACCCCCCCCCCCCCGCTTTCTGAGCAGGTGTAGATGAATTCACCGAGAAGGGGTTCGAAATCCCGTAATAGGGGGGAAGGGGAAAAAGAATGGAGACATTAATTTCGGGGGAAAACAGTATTATTGTTTTATCTTATCTACAAGGTGGGAGACCGGACAGAGATCTCCGGAGCGAAAAAAATACCAGATTACTGAATTTCTTATTTCCACTAAGCATTTCAATGTGCTCCTCAACCCTTCTATTTATATCCGTAGCATTAAGATTTCACCGTTCGACTGATTATAATATCCATTAGGGGTTCCTCGCGATTGAGTTGATTCACCTAGGGCAGGCAGCGCCAGGGCCGTAGCAGCGGACGCACTCGAAGGTGTTGGAAAGGCGGAGGGACGGACTAGGTTGAATTTAGTACCAACGATGACAGGGCGGAAGGGTATGGTGGAAAACTCACGTATCGCCCTCAACACACTCGAACTCGTCATCGCCCTCAATGCATTTTCCGCTCTCGTACCTACCGTAGAAAAGGCAGACATATGCCGGAGGGATCTTGGCGCTATATCGTTCAACATGACCATCTGTCAGAGATATTCTCTTGGGGCTGGTAGTAGCCTTTCCTCTTACCTGTCGACCAAGTTTGCGTTGGCAGCACCAACGTAGGTGTCCTCCCCGATGTTTACGGTGAGTCGGTTTCCGGCGGCGCTGACACCCTCCCCAGCTTGGTAGTTGGGCAAGTTCCAAAGTGTGATGCTCAATTGCTCGGCGGTGACACTGGAAGCGGCCAGGAAGATTGTAGCGGCTAGGATTAAGAATTGCATTTTCAAACAAGATCTAGTGTGTACTAGAGAGAGAGGTTTTTTGATGCCGAAATGAGTGTAGGTGTGGAGTGGTGGGGAAGGAAGTGAGGCTCAGGGAGAACAAAAGGCTCTTTATGCTACTTTCTCTACTTTCCCGGGAGCGTCGGGGTAGCGATTCCAAGGGCTAATTCAATCAATTGGAGAGCCCCCACCCGGTGCTCGTTCGGCTGATTAAACTTCCGTCCTCCTGGTACCCGCGTGGTATCGTTGGGGTCGTGAGGACTGCCTGCCGGGCATTTTCTCTCCTTACTTTCGGGATATAGAGAATCATAGCGCATTTTTGGATTCTGGGGAAGGTGGTTCAACTGATTTGTTAGGATGGGCGATATCCGTCCCTTTTTTTTTTTTTTTTTTTTTTTT
>QLOI01000905.1:0-12604 GCA_003313605.1 Tuber umbilicatum
CTTCGATCTTTGCTACCTTCTCAGGGGCAGCCCGGATCCCTTCACCATCTATCACATGTCCCAGAACCACTATTCTGTCGGCGAACAAATGTGACTTCTTCCTACTGGCAAAGAACTTCTCGTTCCTCAGGCGTTCACATACCTCCCTAATGTGGAGCATGTGCTCTTTTTCTGAATTCGAGAAAATCATGATGTCGTCTATGTAAACCCAGACACATTTTCCAAGGAGGTCACTCATTAGAGTTTCCATTACTCGCATAAACGTAGCTGGCGCATTGATGTCACCTTGTAACATGACTCCGCTAGGGAAGCTTCCGAATGGTGTTTTGAAAGTATTATACTTCTCGTCTTCCTCCAACACCCGCGTCTGAAAGGAAGCATCGCTTAGGTCTATCTTGCTCCTGAAATTCGCTCTACCGATGGCGTTCAGGATTTGCTTTTGGTTTGGAATTTGTACATCATCCTTAATTGTGTTATCGTTTCGTGCTGTTAGATCGACCAGTAATCTCAATCTCCCATCGGGTTTTGGTTGGACAAATAGGGGTGCCGCTCCTGGCGCTACACTTCGGTAGATCACGCCTTCCTGTACCCGTTTATTGATTCAATCTTGGAGTTGCGGTAGGTACTGTTCTGGTACCGTGTATGTTGGTAGTGTTTTTATCACCTGGTGGTCTTTGATAGCTATATGGTGTCCAACCTCCCGGACAGGTGGTAAAGCTATCGGCACTATCTCTGGAAATACGTCCTCGTATTCTGTCATTAACTCTGCTTGCATTGTTTCTGACACAGCTGCACGGACCATGGCGCTTGTTGGTTCACATCGGACCTTAATCTTATGCCTGGGGAACTCAATAGATGACTCGTCGCATCGTATTATCCCTCCATGCTTAACCAAAAATGGCATGCTCAGCAATGCATCATATTTTGCTAGGTTTCCTACCAGCATTGTATTATTGCTGGACACCATCTTTCCAATTGAAATTGTTGCATTGCATTGCTTTTGGCTATTCAATCTTGATCCTTTCATGGCCATGTGGACTGTGACTGGCTGTTTCCTCTCCTCGGTGGGTATACCATATGTCGATACAAAGGTAGCACTAATGATGTCGCGCCCGATGGCTCCTGTGTCAAACAGAACCTTCGCTTCCTTTCCATTTATTTGGATTCGCCCTTCCAGAGCTTGGTTTGGCTTGATTCCTAGTGACTGTGTCTTATTGCAAGTTGCTGCAGTGTTGTAGCATTCTACCATGGTGGAACCTATCCAGACTTCTGTCATTTCGTCGTCCTCGTACTGGGTTTGAGTAACCGAGGTTTTGGAATTCTGCTTTCCTTTCCCTTTTTTCTTTTTGCTGTAGCAGTCCTTTGCCAAATGGCCCGTTTTCCCACATTCATAACACGCTCTGGATTCCGGGTCTCGTTTGAATTCCTTCTTTCGTTTATCATCGTTCTGCGGTTGCCTTTCTCTGAACTGTTTCTTCCGTCCTTTCACGGTATTCTTCTTGAATGCTGCGGATTTCTCATGGTATCCTCCCGTGTTCCTTAGAGCAGAATCATACCCTTCAGCTTTCTCAAGGATTTCCTCCATGTCATCTTCCTCAGTAACCTGGGGTTCAACTACCTTGCGTAATGACTTGTGCATGGTATCGAAAAACCGCCGTTGGAAGGTAAATTCCGAGATATAGTTTGTTGGCAATCGTCCTCGATAGGTAGCCAAGTCTGTGGCTACCTCTGTTATGCGTTGTACCTTTCCATCCTCTATCTGAGATATAGACTGAAAGGCTTCGTACAATATGTTGTTCTGTGACGACTTAAACCGTGTTTCTAGGGCATCTATCGGTTCTCGGCCTGTCAGGTCCTTGTCTTCGTCGGCTGCCTGAAAGTAGACTTCCTGGGCTCTCCCGGCCGTAAAGAACCCGACGTAGTGTCCATTCCTTGGACCCCTTAATGGTACCTGGTGAATCCGCAGGTACGTGGTCACTGTTCTTGCCCATCTATCAAATGCCTCTGGTTCTAGGTCTTTTCCTTCGCCTGTGAATGCTTTTGGTTGTGGTATCTTTATGCTGAGCTTTGGCATGGCCTGTTGGTCGGATGGTGCTGCATCTGATCCTTCTGGTGGGTCGGGAGGGTTTTCCGGTGGCGGTCCACTGGCTCCTTGTCCTCGCCCTGCCATACTTTCTTCGCTCGACTCGCTGGTTTCACTGGAATCAGTTGAGTGCGTGGGGCTGGGTGGTGGGAGTATGGGTTTTTGTGGTGTAGATGGGAACCCGCCGGGGGTTGTCTGCGTGTGCGAACTTTGCACTTCCGTTTCTTTGGCTAGCTGTTGCGCTACCTCGTCACTTTCTGTGACTGTTGTGCCTTTCTTTGGTTTCCTTGATCCACTAGCCTGTGTGAGGCTGTCTCTAGGTAGCTGTTTTCCTGACCTCGTAGTCAGGAACTCCTCAATCTTGGGGATTTTCTCAACCTGGCCGATGCCAAGTTGCTAACTATCAATACTCGTTATTGAAGTTAAAAAAATGTAACCTGTCTGGGCCGGGGCTCAGCCAGGTGTTCGATAGGGTTCTCGGTAGGCGGCCAATGTACAAAAGAGTAGTTATAAGGAGCGCCTAACGGAGGCTTCGAGGTGGCTGTAAACTAGATAGAGTCTTTAAGATCGCAATAAAGAAGTAACTGTTCAACCGAGTATATTCTGAATACTATCTGTCAAAGTCTGCTCTTCTAAAGCCAGACTTTCTCGGTGTTTAAATACATATCTCCTGCTCATCGAGCATCAACTAAACTAAGAATCAAGCGATACTTGAAACAACAAGTATAACAAACTAAGTATCAAACGATACTTAAAACAACAAGTAAAACAAACTAAGTATCAACCGATACTTAAAAGAACAAGTAAAACAAACTAAGTATCAAACGATACTTGAAACAACAAGTAAAACAAACTAAGTATCAAACGATACTTAAAACAACAAGTAAAACAAACTAAGTATCAAACGATACTTAAAACAACAAGTAAAACAAACTAAATATAATCAAGTACCCGTAACGGTTACATTCGGCGTCGTCGTTATTACGAAATATCTTGTGGAGTTCAGCATGTTGGCGATCTTCGGGTGGGGTGCTAGGCTGGGAGACGGTACCCCCCCATGTATTTCCAGCTCTAATATGGCAGTTGTCTGTGACCTGTGCATTCAGCTTCCTTCGTACCAGCGAGCAGTCGCTTCCGCGTTCTGAGTGTGCTCCGATATAGTCATCCTGGCACACGCTTGCCATATCTAAAAAAGGGGCAGAGATGTAGGCAATAGGAACGTCTTCCTCGTCGTCTGTAAGCTTTTCTTCGAATTGGCTTTCATCTCCAAATGGTTCTTCGTAGTCTTGCTTCTCGTAAATGCGGGATAGTACGTCAGCTACATTGTTAGTTGTCCCTAGCCTGTAGACTATCTTTGTATCAAATTTTCCAACCTCCTTTTTCCAGCGCATCTGTTTCCTAGTTGGTTCTTTTGCTTTCAAAAGATTGGAAAGGGGTTGGTGGTCGGTGACTATAGTGAATTTTCTTCCTAACAAAATGTGTCCAAATGTTTTTAGTGCGTCTGTGATTGCAACCGCTTCTTTGTCCGTAGTACCATAATTGCTTTGTGCACTGCTGAACTTTCGGCTATGGAGTGCTGCCGGTCTTGCTGTTTCAGGTGTCGGTTCCTGCCCAACCCAAGATCCGACTCCAATCTCGCTTGCGTCGGTGAACAACCATATTGGGTTCTTGTTTTCATTTGAGATAGGTTTCATAACCTGGTTTTGCGCGATTAATGCCTTCGTATTTGCAAATGCTTGATCATTGGTAGCGGTTCACACAAACTCCGCTCCTCCTGTTAGGTCCGTTAAGGGTGCTGTAACCTGTCTGGGCTGGGGCATAGTCAGGTGTTCGATAGGGTTCTCGGTAGGGGTCCAAGGTACAAAGAAGTAGCTATAAGGAGCGCCTAACGGAGGCTTCGAGGTGGTTGTAAACTAGATAGGGTCTTTAAGATCGCAATAAAGAAGTAACTGTTCAACCAAGTATATTCCGAGAACTATCTGTCGATGTCTTCTCTTCCAAAGCCAGACTTGCTCGGTGTTTAAATACACGTTTTCTTGCTCATTCAGCATCAACAAAACTAAGTATCCAGCGATACTTGAAACAACAAATAAAACATATTAAGTATCAAACGATACTTAAAACAAAACCTAAAACATACTAAGTATCAAATGATACTTAAAACAAAACATAAAACAAGCTAAGTGTCAAACGATACTTAAAATAAAATATAAAACATACTAAGTATCAAATGATACTTAAAACAAAACATAAAACATGCTAAGTATCAAACAATACTTAAAACAAAACATAAAACATGCTAAGTATCAAACAATACTTAAAACAAAACATAAAACATACTAAGTATCAAACGATACTTGAAAACAAAACATAAAACATAACCTAGTACCCGTACTGGTTACATCCCTAAAAACAAACCAAGTTTCACCAAACAAAACTAAAAACAAGAACAGTAAGCCAAACAATTGGGCCCGCCGATACAGCCATCATATTCAGGATCCCAGTTCCCGTAACACATCCTTCAAGTATACTCATGGTAGTAGACTCACTCTACCATATTCCGCACCAGGCGTATCCACGGATCAACCGTTTCTCCTCCGAGGCGAACGTCCACCTGCTCGCATCCTTCATAACAGAAATCGAAAATTGGACGCAGACGGTGCATCGAGTTTATGACTTCTTGGTTAATCAGCGACCTGCGCCAGGCAAGGGAGGCACGACGAGAAAGGCGGAGGAAATCGGAGAGGTGCATTGTCATTGGGGGTCCAAGTTAGTGATTTTTCCCCATACTGGTCCGTTTTACTAGTAAGAAAACCATCCTCTCGCTTCTACCAAGCTTCGTCTTTCTTCCACAGTTGCGTCCCAACTCTAGCTGTCTGTCGAATCGTATTCGCTGTCCAAGTATGGTGCCCAGAAACCATCATCTGCATCATCAACTTCCATGGCTTCGATGATGTCTGGTAATGCTGGCGTCAATGCTGGTCTGATGAAATTTGTTTCCATGTGGCGGTGGACTCCAGGTTAATTTTTGTTCCACCAGTCCTCTACTTTTCCTTTCGCATATTCCAAACATTCCTCCGGTTCCCAGCTATCCTCCGATGATGGGTTGCCCTTCCATCCTACCACGAATTGGTTTTTCCCATAGCATACTCGATGGTCCTTGACGTGTTCCACTACCCATTCCTTCTCGTCATGTACTAAGATCAGTGGTAGGCGTGGATGTGATCGTCCAGGGAACCGGTTGTCGTCGTTTGGATGGTATTTCTTTACCACTGAACAGTGGAAAGTGCTTGTCTCTTTTCTCAACTGTCGTGACCCCATTGCTACCGTGTAGTTCTCGGTGAAATTATCGTATTTTAATACCCTGAAAGGTCCACGCTAGCGCGGTTGTAGCTTCTTGCTTCTTCCAGAGGTTGTGGCTAGTTGGTCAGCTAGTACCAATAGGTATTTGCCAACGTTTATCGGGGTATGGTGCCTTTCTCGCTTCTTCGCCCCAAGGTGTTGTCTCATCTGGGCTTGCTTGACCGCTAGGTATGCTGTATTTCGAAGCGATTGGTGCCTGTTAAGGTACTCCTCTGACGAAGGCACTGATGAGTTTCTGAACCTTATCGAGGTAAGAAGGGGGTAATTGATTCCGAAAACCGCTTTGTAGTGGGACATGCCCAATGTTCCGCTATATCCTGCGTTGAGGTATGCCGCTGTTTCTGGTAGGGCTTGTACCCAATTGTTCTGTCTTTTGTTTAGCACATTGCGTAATGTAGTTTTGAGGTCCTTAATCTTTTGTTCTGCCTGACCATTGGTCTCGTGGTGTTTCGGGGTGCATGTGATATGCTCTATTCTAAGCGAGGCCATAGTCTGTTTCTAGAAATGTCCTTTAAATCACGTATCATTGTCTGTGAGTAGTGAGATAGGTAGTCCAAAGGGTGTGAAAACTTGGTCTTGTAGAAGTTGCATGATATCTATTGCTTTGATTTCCGCCGCCGTTGGTAGTAACCATGCGTATCCAGTACACCGGTCAATTACCACAAGTATATAGTTCTTTCCTAGCGATGAGTTGAAAGGTCCGGCGAAATCCATAACGTAGGAGGTGGAAATCTCCTCTGCGGGTGGTAATTGCTTGTATGATCCCATGGGCAATGTCGTTTTCTCCTTATTCGCTTGGCAGAGGTCGCACTGCCTAACTTAGTCTTTGAAATCACTTGTCATTTCTGGCCAATAGATGTAGTTTGTAGCATAGCGTAGGTTCGGGTCCGCTGAATGGTGTCCTTATCCGAGTATTTTATTGATTACTGTTTTCCTCAGTGTCGCGCCATTTACAGCATCTCCTCTAGGGACATAAAGGCAGTTTCCTCCTCCGTGTGTGGTTGCGTAGAGTAATCCTCCTGAAATCTGGTAGTGTTCCAATCCCTTTGTCGATAAGTGGTCTAGATTTGCCACTTTTCGGTAGAGGGCATCGTGGCGTTAAGCGTGGACCAGCTTCGCCCGGAAGATGGTTTGTATCATGGCTGAAACATCTGCCTCATCTCGCTCCTTGGCTATTAGCTCAGACCTGGTGGGTTGAACATCCTCATCTTCAGTCGAGTTGTTTTGCTGGTAGAGTGACTTTCTGTGTTCGCTCAATGTGGGTGGCATGACCGAGATTTGGGTTTCATTTGCCTCTGGGTTCTTCCCATGGCGTGGGCAATTCCTTTCATTGCATTTGTACCAGTGTGGCGATGTACATGCCATAGCTGTCTGGATCTGGTCCTGTAGGGCTGTGAGGTTGACCACTTGCCTGGGTTGAGGTTGACTAGGGTGTTCTCGTGCCCGATAGTCTATCGTTGGTTTTATATTATGGTATTGGCAATTGTCGTTATTGCGAAATATCTCGTGGAGTTCAGCATGAAGGCGATCCTTGGGTGGGGTGCTAGACTGAGAGACGGTATCCCCCCATGTATTTCCAGCTCTAATATGGCGGTAGTCTGTGACCTGCGCAATCATCTTCCGTCTTACCATCACGCAGTCGCGTCCGCATTCCGAGTGTGCTCCAATTGAGTCATCCTGGCTCACGCTTGGCATATCTAAAAAGGGGGTAGAGGAGTAGGCAATAGGGACGTCTTCCCCGTCTTCTGTAAGGTTTTCTTCGAATCGGCTTTTGTCTCCAAACGGTTCTTCGTATCCTTGTTCCTCGTAAATGCTGGAGAGTGTGTCAGCTAAATAGTTAGTTGTCCCTGGCCTGTAGACTATCCTAGTATCAAATTTTCCAACCTCCATTTTCCAGCACATTTGTTTCCTAGTTGGTTCTTTTGCTTTCAGAAGGTAGGAAAGGGGTTGGTCGTCGGTGACTATAGTGAATTTTCTTCCCAACAAAATGAGTCCAAAGATTATTAGTGTGTCTGTGATTGCAACCGCTTCCTAGTCCGTAGTACCATAATTGCTTTGTGTACTGCTAAACCTTCGGCTATAGAGTGCTGCCGGTCTTGCTGTTTCAGGTGTTGGTCTCTGCCTAACCCAAGATCCTACTCCAATCTCGCTTGCGTTCAGGGCAACCATATCGGGTCCTTGTTTTCATTTGAGATAGGTTTCATAACCTTATTTCGCTCGATTAATGCCTTCGTATTCCCAAATGCTTGATCATAGGTAGTGGTCTACACAAACACAGCTCCTCCTGTTAGGTCCGTCAAGGGCGCGCTAACTGATGCATGGTGTGGTGTAACTGGGGCTCCCTGTGGGAAGATGGATCCCAAGGATGCGGCCATAGCGAAGATTTCTTCGTACATAAAGTGAAGAACAAATATGTAAGAGAGAAAACCCTAACGGTGAAACTTAATATCGTTAAGCTGCAGCTTTACTGAATAAGATCTCGAGAGGATAGTTGATGGTCTTAGGAGAAGAGGTCTCGCATATACTTACGTAAAATTATATTGCCAGCTCCTCTCCATCACTCCTAGGCTCACCAGCATCGCGAGCATGCCCATCTCCTCTCGGCCATGGGCTAACATTCCACTGAATGTCTACTGGCTCTGCTAGTTCATTATCCGACGTGAAGTGTTCATGCAGTATCCTGATACATGCAAATCAACTACAGGAGAAAACACTTCATATCGCTGTCCTGTTAGTGGCGAACTAACAGGTTACTGATAAGCTAGTCTATTATCCAACTCACTGTCCCATTTGTATTCGGCTATGCAAGTCTCGTAGACAACAATTTCATTTGACAAGTCTATCGTCTTCTACGGTCTTCGACACAATAGCTTGGTCTACGGACTCCCGTGATGAGACACTTAAGCCATTGGCATATACAGGCGCTAACTGTAGCCACTGACGATAAACACCACTATCAAGACAAGACTACTACGATCAAGAGCGCCCTAACAACCTCCTGATATCTTACAGTGTTTCGGAGACATACGGGAGTCGAAGGTCTACCACTTAACCGGAGGCCTCCAGGGCTTGCGGTATACCTTACATACCTACCACCGTATGCTTAATTGGATCAGTGGTGTATGCACTCGAGAGTGACTTCTTGTGTAACCATTCGATCGCCACATGCCCCCACGTATATCCTGCGAACAACTTCTGGTCGGAAGGACGGCCACAACATTTACGGTATTACGCCGCCGTCTTCAATCATAGGCTTTTACTAGTAAACCAGTAACTTCCCTACAGTTGGACCATGACGCATTGTCTGTACATCGGGGCCAGAGGGGGATGTTGGACTCAGATTTCTCAATGTTCGCCCAAGGCAAGATTTTCTAAGGTTTGTAGCCCAACAACGGATTACCCGATTGAGCCCAAATTCGAACCTCCTATATAATCTTGCGTAACAAACAATCCTATCACTTTTCCCGAAACTTCGCGTAACCTTTTACTCTCAAGGTAGGGTAACTCGACGGAACTCGGGGAGACCTTCCGAACTCGCAGTGTAGACTTCCCTACCTACACGGTATGCCTTTTCTCGTTCGCAGTCTAAGTATTACCATTTGCTTAGTCCACATGGTAACCCTTTGATAGAGTTACCTGACTAGCCTAACCGTAACCCTTCCGGGCTCCGGCATGGGATATGTAACCTGTCTGGGCCGGGGCTCAGCCAGGTATTCGATAGGGTTCTCGGTAGGCGGCCAAGGTACAAAAGAGTAGCTATAAGGAGCGCCTAACGGAGGCCTCGAGGTGGTTGTAAACTAGATAGAGTCTTTAAGATCGCAATAAAGAAGTAACTGTTCAACCGAGTATATTCTGAATACTATCTTTCGAAGTCTGCCCTTCCAAAGCCAGACTTGCTCGGTGTTTAAATACATGTTCTCCTGCTCGTCAAACATCAACTAAACTAAGTATTAAACGATACTTAAAACAACAAATAAAACAAACTAAGTATCAAACGATACTTAAAACAACAAGTAAAACAAACTAAGTATCAAACGATACTTAAAACAACAAGTAAAACAAACTAAGTATAACCGAGTACCCGTACAGGTTACATCCCTAAAAACAAAACAAAGTTTCACAAAACAAAACTAAAAACAATTACAATAAGCCAAACAATTCGGCCCGCCGATACAGGTATCATGTTCAGGATCCCAGTTCCCGTAACACATCCTGCAAGTATATTCATGGTAGTAGACCCGCTCTACCATATTCCGCACCAGGCGCATCCACGGATCAACCCTTGATCCTCCAAGACGGACATCCACCTGCTCGCATCCCTCACAACAGAAAACGGAAATGGGACGCAGCCGGTGCATCGAGTTGATAATCTCTTTGTTTATCAGCGACCTGCGCGAGGCAAGGGAGGTACAACGAGAAAGGCGGAGGAAATTGGAGAGCTGCATTATCGTTGGGGTCCCAAGTTAGTGTGTTTTTCCCCATACTGGTCCGTTTACTAGTAAGAAAACCATCCTCTTGCTTCTTCCAAGCTTCGTCTTTCTTCCTCAGTTGCTTCCCAACTCTCGCTGCCTGTCGAATCGTATTCGCTGTCTAAGTATGACTCCCAAAAACCATCATCTGCATCGTCAACTTCGATGGCTTCGATGATGTCTGGTAGTGCTGGCGTCCATGCTGGTCTGATGAAATTTGTTTCCACCTGGCGGTGGACTCCGGGTCTGTTTTCGTTCCACCATTCCTCCATCTTTCCTTACGCGTGTTCCAAGCATTCCTCCGGTTCCCAGCTATCCTTCGACGATGGGTAGCCCTTCCATCCTACCAAGAATTGATTCTTCCCATAGCGTACTCGGTGGTCCTTGACCTGTTCCACCTCCCATTCCTTCTCGTCATGTACTAAGATCGGTGGTGGACGTGGGTGGGATCGTCCCGGGAACCGCTTGTCGTCGTTTGGATGGTATTTCTTTATTACCGAACAGTGGAAAGTGCTTGTTTCTTTTCTAAATTGTCGTGACCCCATTGCTACCGTGTAGTTCTCGGTGAACTCATCATATTGTAATACCCTGATAGGTCCACGCCAGCGCGGTTGTAGCTTCTTGCTTCTTCCGGAGGTTGTGGCTAATTGATCAGCAAGTACTAGGAGGTATTCACCAACCTTGATCGGGGTATGGTGCCTTCTTTGTTTCTTCGCCGCAAGGTGTTGTCTCATCCGTGCTTGCTTTACCGCTAGGTACGCCGTGTTTCGAAGCGACTGGTGCCTGTTGAGGTACTCTTCTGAGGACGGCACTGATGAGTTTCTGAACCTTATTGAGGTGAGGAGGGGATAATCAATTCCGAAAACCGCTTTGTAGTGGGACATGCCCAGCGTTCCGCTGTATCCCGCGTTTAGGTATGCCGCTGTTTCTGGTAGGGCTTGTACCCAATCGTTCTGCCTTTTGTTTACCACATTTCGTAATGCTGTCTTGAGGTCCTTAATTTTTCGTTCTGCCTGACCACTGGTTTCGTGGTGTTTCGGGGTGCAAGTGATGTGCTCTATGCCAAGCGAGGCCATAGTCTGTTTCCAAAAATTTCCTTTAAACCGCCCATCATTGTCTGTGAGTAGTGAGATAGGCAGTCCAAAAGGTGTGAAAACTTGGTCTTGCAGGAGTTGCATGACTTCTATTGCTTTGACTTCCGCCGCTGTTGGTAATAACCATGTGTATCCTGTACATCAGTCAACTACCACAAGTATATAGTTCTTTCCTAGCGATGAGTTGAAAGGTCCAGCAAAATCCATAGCGTAGGAGGTGAATATCTCGTCTGCTGTTGGCAATTGCTTGAATGACCCCATGGGTAGCGTTGTCTTGTCCTTTTTCTCCTGGCAGAGGTCGCACTGCCTAACGTGGTCGTTGAAATCGCGTGTCATTTCTGGCCAATAGATGTAGTTCGTGGCATATCGTAGGTTTCGTTCCGCCGAATGGTGTCCTTTTCCGTGTATCTCGTCGATTACTGTTTCCCTTAGTGTCGCTCCATTTACAGCATCTCCCCTAGGAATGTAAAGGCAGTTCTCTCCTCCTCGCGTGGTTGCGTAGAGCAATCCTCCCGAAATTCGGTAGTGTTCTAAACCCTTTGTCGATGAGTGGTCCAGGTTTGCCACTTTTCGGTAGAGGGCATCGTGGCGGTAAGCGTGGACCAACTTCGCCCTGAAGGTAGTCTGTATCATGGCAGAAACATCTGCCACATCACGTTCGTCGGCTATTAGTTCAGATCTGGGAAACGGGGGCTCCTCGTCTTCTGACGTTTCGTATTGCTGGTAGAGCGGCTTTCTGTGTACGCTCAATGTGGGTGGCATGACCGAGACTTGCGTTTCATTTGCCTCTGGGTTATTTCCATGGAGGGGGCAACTCCATTCGCTGCACCCTTGCCAGTGTGGTGACATACATGCCATAGCTGTTTGGATCCGATCCTGTAGTGCTGTGAGGTTTACCGC
The DNA here is from genome assembly GCA_003313605.1 of Tuber umbilicatum. NCBI lineage: Eukaryota > Fungi > Ascomycota > Pezizomycetes > Pezizales > Tuberaceae > Tuber > Tuber umbilicatum. The sequence continues at coordinate 11,910 of QLOI01000905.1, forward strand.
TCGTCTAGGTTGCGGTTTACTAGGTGGTCCTCGTGCCCGGTAGTCTATCGTTGGTTTTGAATTATGGTATTGGCAATCGTCGTTATTGCAAAATATTTCGTGGAGGTCAGCGTGCTGGCGGTCCTCGGGCGGGGTGCTAGACTGGGAGACGGTATCTCCCCATGAGTTCCCAGCTCTAATATTGCAGTCGTCAATGGCTTGCGCATTCAGCTTCTGACTTATCATCGAGCAGTTGCTTCCGCATTCCGAGTGTGCTCCAATAGAGTCATAATGGCTCTCGCTTGCCATGTTTAAAAAGGGGGTAGAGAAGTTGGCAATAGGAACGTCTTCCTCGTCGTCTGTCAGGTTTTCTTCGAATCGGCTTTCGTCTCCAAACGGTTCTTCATGTCCTTGCTCCTCGTAAATGCGGGAGAGTGCGTCAGCTAAATAGTTAGTTGTTCCTGGTCTGTAGATTATCTTGGTATCAAATTTTCCAACCTCCATTTTCCAGCGCATCTGTTTCCTCGTTGGTTCTTTTGCTTTCATGAGGTAGGAAAGGGGTTGGTGGTCGGTGACTATGGTGAATTTTCTTCCCAACAAAATATGCGCAAAGGTTTTTAGTGCGTCTGTAATTGCAACCGCTTCTTTGTCCGTAGTACCATAATTGCTTTGTGCACTGCTAAACTTTCGGCTATGGAGTGCTGCCGGTCTAGCTG
>QLOI01000906.1:0-47211 GCA_003313605.1 Tuber umbilicatum
CCTGCATGACCTTTATAGTGGAGGTTTGCGCCTATTTAAGCAAATAAATTCTAGGATTTAACAAAAAAAAAAAAAAGGCGCATGTATTAAAAGAGTAATTAAGCAAATAATGCTCTCTACCTTCTGTCCATACTGTCCTACATATCTTTCCACATTGCTTTGTCTGTATTCTCTGGCTCCTTTGGTACAACCTCTGGTACTAGCTAGCACAAAGAAGCGTGCGATCATGCGTGGTTGCCAGATGACAGTGAGAAAATACAGTATTTTCTCAATCACTTTTAATCGCCTAATCATTGCTGAATTCTACTACAAGTGACATCGTTATATCACACATTCTTATCAGCCCTGTCGCTTCCGGCTACGGTACTGTACTAAACTAACGGGGACCTATAATATCTATCTAAGCTTCACCGCACCCAAAGGGGAAGGGCAAGCTTTTAGAGCGAGAAAACATGTTGCACCGATACTACAGAACAGAAGGACAGTATCACATGATAGATAAATCGAGATTCCTCGGTGTTTTCCGCCAGCTTATGGGTATTACACCCAAGATAAAGGAACCTTTTCTGATCCACCGTTTCCCATGGCTTAGGCCTCTTGCTCGTAAACTTTGTACTTGAGTGCTTTTCGACTTTAACACTCGGGGAGTGCGATCACCAAGGGCTCGCCCGACAGAAATATCTGCAGCTGTCACATAAGACAATTGAAGCCGTCCTATGGGTACTTTCACTATAATGGCATTGTATAGCAAATTTGAAAAGATAGCTCAACTCCGAGGTCCACTGGTTTTGACCCTGTTACATACCATATAATCCCTAAGAGCTACGGACTGCTATGGACCTTTTTGTTTGGATATGGGGGCCCAAACCAAAACGTATGATACCAGTCATTGAAGTTTCGAGGTTCCTTTCCCTTCGGGGGATTTTAGTTAGGAAATTAATAGAAACCCTCCCACCCGCCCGCCTCTACCTAAAGTCTTAACCGTTCAGTCATGGCTAGAGTTTTTCTCAGCTCTCGGAAAATATCATATAGCAGGGGTTCCATAGTGCGACATTTCTCATCAGCTTTTTCAGGTTTGCAGCAAAAAGAATATGAGCAGGATGCAATCCTTTGTAAACCCGATTCCATAGGGCGCAAGAGGTGAGCGAGCCATATATGGTGCGGCCCCACACAGTACATTTTCAGACTCGAAACATCTCTTTTACGTATATACATACCGTATAAGACTATTTAGACTCAAGTTAATGGCGATCTTCATGTTTCTAGACAAGATAAATTCCCTAGCTCTCAAACTTCCTTTACCTTCTGAAAAATCTCACCTGTACGGGAGGGTTGCTGGTGAGGTGGGGTTTTGTTTGAATAGTACTTTCCAATATGTACTGTACCTTCGACGTCTTTGAGTATGCATCAGTTTCTGCATTGGCCCGTCTCGGCTTGGGGCTGTCCGAGTTTAACTTGTTCCGCGCTTCCTTCGTGTCATACTGCAACCAACTGTCTTCTTTCTTAGTTTCTCCTATCTTCCATAATCTCTGCTCCAATCTCGCCTTCTACCACTTTTATCTGCCGCTACTTCACTGCATAAATATAGATGGTCTCTATGCCCTTCCTGGTCATATCAAGTTCATTAATTCACACTCTCGTTCCGAAGGTTTCAAGAATACGGTTCGTTCTCGCCTGCTTTTATAACAGGTTTGACAACTTCAACTTCGAGTGATAGTGCATGATTACTTGAGTCCCTTGCATCAAAGAATATAGGGGTCTAAGAATGAAGAGTAGTTATGAGAGGCGTATTGGACAGCCTAGAATACAACTGGTGGTATGCAGGCTTTGTCCGTTTGACGTACTTTTAAGCAATTTATATAAATACGAAAAGAGAACAAGTAACTCCGTAACTAGCTTGAGAATATCTAGCTTTGTTTCCCCAGAACCGTCGCCTTAGGCCATTACACTACCTTTAATGCTATTCCGGGAGCCTGGGGCTCGGTTGTTTTTTTTTTTGTTGTTTTTTTTAAGAAAAACTGAGCTAGCGGACGCCGAAAGGTGCTACAAGACTAATAGATTGGGTAATCTGGATCAAGACGCACACTGGCGTAGGCAACATCACTCACCAAGGGAACAGCAAGATCGCTTCTAACGTATGTCCCGAACACCGCCCAAAGGTTTGTTCCGAGTCCTCCTTTCCGATTGATACCCTTGAGATCCCTGGCTTCAAGGGTCAAAATTTCACAAAATGGGGGGATTAGATGAAAAGGCTCAAAAGAGCCAAAAGAGCATTTCCAATTATAGTTGGAATTCGTAGCGGCTGTCATGGTATGATTCAACCTCTAATAACTTGTTGTCCTTCGATCGAGATCCCGGGAGATCAGACTACGTAGCTCCCTTGATATGTACCTCGTCTACGGCTAGCAAGTACTTGTACAACGTGAACCAATGGAGTACCGTACCGATTTCGCTTAGCATAGCACCGACATGCTTAGCGAAGCATTTGGTAATCTACCATTTGATACTCGATACCGTTACTAAACCCCTAAATCAACGAGAATTCACTCGAAGGGAAATTAATAACAAGGAGGACGGTTCGTGTTCTTGCGCAACGGCACCACCTCGAAGGCCCCACCGAACCCGCCGTATGGTCGATGAGTATTTCAATTCTCGTACCCGATATCCGTCAGTCTGGCCTTTGGTTATGGGTCCCGATAGATCCCCGGGGCGGGGGTGCAGCAAGCCGGGGCGGTGAGAGAACTTGGTGGCACTTACGTGTCCTGCCGGTGGCCGTGGGTACAAATCTCCTGGAAGAAACGTTTACCGCAAGATGGCATGAAAGAGATCTGATTAGTCTTATCTTTGACGGCGAGACCAAGCGGGTGCAAGCAGATTACTCGCACTCACCCCGCGCCTACAACAGTGGTACAAGTGTAGCGGAGACTGCTAGTAAACAGTGTGACCACTAAACAGCTAAATAAGGTCAACTCGGTTCATGAAGTTCGGATCGGATACCCCTCAAGCAGCCCTACCAGTACGTCATATATTGTCCACATCTATGATAACCTATATTATGCAGCCAAGACTTGATTGATAGAAATCCTCCAACTCCCTGGCGAGTTTCTCTCATCACTACAACATGGTAGTCCACTACTCCGGAACCGAAACTGATCCTAGTACTAGGTACTTCAGTCTTAACCTTGTTTAATTGGGGGGAAGGTTCTTATCCGTGCTCGCTGAGGGTTGCGACCTCGATATAATATCTTTCTCAATTCGGAGAGATACGGAGGCAGCAAGTGGGATAAAGAGCGGCAATTGTACATGCAACTAAGCGACCAACCACCTTCTGTTCTAAGTAACTGAATGTAAGGACCATGTTCCCCAAGATTTTTGGGACGGGCGGGAGCCGTCCCGGATACTAATCGCGGGAGGGAAGAGCACAATCCCCGAAGCTCTATACCAGAGCAAGCGTACCGCCCTCATTAATCCTAGTTGAATATGGCCCCCCCTCAGGTTTGTAAAACGTCTATACAGTATCGATTGTAACACGGGATGATGTCAGGGATCCCTTGACTCCCCCCGAAGCATGGTAAAAAATCACGAGGGGAATTCTATAATGAACCGCTACATGAGATATCTGTAGGGCCACAGGATTTTCATCCGTCCGCCGTTCCCCCGTTAAGCGAACATCAATTTCTAACAGCCCCCGATATTCCTCACTACAAATGACTCGTGTGCCCCTCTTCCAATTCTTCTCACAATTCACCCTCTCGCCATCCTCGCCTCCACATTCACCATGTTCCCCAAGAATTATCTTCTCCTCCCTCTATTTCTCAGACATGTTGCGGCAATGCCTGCTCCGGCCCCGCCACTTTCACAGGCTGCTACCAAAACATATGCCGTCTCGGGGGATCTCCGGGGGCCCACGTCCCTTCGCGGGTATGATCCAGATCTCCCATTCGCAACGGAAAGCGCAAACCGAGAGCCGGTTCAACTTGCACCTGGGCAAGATAAAGACGACCCGGAGGGCCGTATTCTGAACTTTGAGAATGTTACCGAACCGCAGCCATTGAGGGGTACCCGCGGTGGTACAATTGCCAGCAATCATGATGTCGAGCTTGAGAAGCTGCACCCAGACTCCTTCGCACCACCGACAACAGATCACGGGGCTGTTAAACAGGCGGAGTGGCCTCTTGGGTTGAGCCATGTCAAGCTCGGATTGGACAGAGCTGGATGGAGTCGACAGCAGAACATCAATGTGCTACCTTCTGCGACAGAAATGGCTGGCGTCAACATGAGGCTTGAGGCTGGAGGATACCGTGAATTACACTGTAAGTCACGCCATGCTATTCCGATGAAATTAATCATTGATATTGATATCCTATAGGGCATACTGCAGGAGAGTGGGCGTTGATGTTGAATGGATCAGCTAGAATCCAGGCTATGAACGTCGACGGCCAGACATTCATCGATGATGTTACCAAGGGAGACGTTTGGTTCTTTCCTAGGTATGCTTCGATCAGTCTTGGGATTTGGTCATTGAATAAACGTTTAACATGAGTATAGTGGTGTACCCCATTCCATCCAAGGTCTCGAGAATGGAACTGAGTTCCTTTTGGTCTTTGACGACGGCGAATTCTCCGAGGACAGCACCTTCCTTGTCTCCGAGACATTTGCCCTCAATCCTGTCAGTACCATACCATCCAGCATACCGTATCTTGCATTCCGCTGACAAATCATCTAGAAAGAGGTCCTTACCAAGAACTTCCAGCTTCCGGAAAACGCCTTCGACGATATTCCAGAGGGTGAGCTATTTATTTTCCCGGGCACCGAAGCACCGGAAGATATCGAGAAGCAAAATGTCACCGGTCCAGCTGGTATCATCCCCAACAAGGACAGCTACTCCTACCACTGGTCTCTCCAAAAGCCGATCAACGCGCCCGGGGGAACCGTCAAGATCCTCGACTCCAATACATTCCCCATTGCGGAGAACTTCGCTGCTGCTCTCGTAACCATCAAACCTGGCGCCATTCGCGAGATCCATTGGCACCCGGACTCGGATGAGTGGTCATATTTCTTGTCCGGAACCGCACGCCTGACAATTTATGCAGCGCAAGGGAACGCCCGGACCTTCGATTTCAGGACCGGTGACGTCGGATACATCCCCAAGAGTCAGACTCATTACATCGAGAATACCGGAACCGAAGACGTCATTGTCCTGGAAGTCCTCCAGGCAAAGAGATTCACTGGTAAGGAGTTATCCGGCGTGCGAAATATTGGTCGACCCTAATAACCCTCGTGAATTTAGACTTTAGTGTTGGTCAATGGCTCGCTCTCACTCCACCCCAGGTTGTCCAGGACACACTACACCTCAACGACGAGTCCATATCGAAGCTCTCCAAGGACAAGCCCTTCATCGTGGATGGACCCATTCAGGAATAGTTGGGGGGTTGAACAGTGTCTTCCCGTTTTCTGAGGAATCTCTATAAACTCTTATCATTACTTTGTGCATGCGATCATGCCAGACCTTGTCTTCCCAAAAATTTCTTTTCCCTTCCTTTTGAGAGTCAGGGGGGTGAGGGTATTATTGCATGTATTTATCGTAGCGTTGCTGCCGCTATGCAAAAAAATAGCGGCATTCTTGAATTACCCACAGTGTCCTATCTCGTTCATGATTGGCTTTACTTTTGGCGACCCAGTGCTCGTGCACAATCCACTATTCGTACCGTAATCGTATCTCCGTGCCAGGAATTGGAACACCTTTGGCACAGATGCTACAGATCTATAGAAACTGTAAACGAGTGCCAGTTCTTGGTGTGAAGACAAGATCACGAGCTGAGAGCGCCCGACCGGATTCCGTGGTGCGGTGGTCCCGAAACAGGCCCTTTACCCCATTGAGGCATTTTCCGCTCCGATTGACCCAGATGATAACCGACCACAGTTCAGCTGAGCGGCAATCTGGATGCGCAGGCTAAAGAGCAACAAGGATACCGGTAATGTCCAAATAAGCTTGAATTGCCTATGGCGCCGTGAGAGCTCTTTTTCACTCACTATCGCCAGAAGGCATCCAATCTCCAGATCCGGAGGGAAAGGTTCTGGAGACCGATTTCTTGCCAGTTCATAAAGCATGCGCACGCCTTGGCGCCAGGAACCAAGCAATGCGAAGGCGCTCGGATTTCTGACGGGGCATGCCTGTGAGCCACTTGGGTGTAGTCCTCGCAGATCCGCGAGTTCGCCAAATCAAACCCATCACAGGCCGATGCCCCGATTTCCACTGATAATCCGATAGCGAGTTGCAGGAGTTTTCACGGTAATTGTCGTCAAGGTGCCGTTCCGCTCGGGTAGACTGGCTCGGGAAAAGAGCGAACCGAGCGATTTTGTTTCCAATTCGCACGATCTCTCGGTTTCCTTTCCCGTTACTGTAGAGTGTTGATGATTAGACGGAGAACACAGTTCCCGGTATTTACCAGTACTGGCACTGATCAACATTACAAGGGTCTGGGCGCCCCACGGCTTGCAAAGGGATCCTTGATAGGGTAGAGGTGGGGGGACAGATACGCGAGAAGATCTCGGCTGAGATGGCGTGGTAACTTAAGGGAGGGCGCACCCTCCGCAGAAATATTGGAGACCCGGAAGCTACTGTGCGCCACGGGAAATTTCCGGCTCGAGGGGGCGCCAGCTAGTTTAGGTCCCTTGGGGGATTTAACCTCCCCACTAAAAGGCCCCTCTACGGTAGTAACCGGCACCATGCAAGTGGCTACTTTCACGTCATGATAGCTATCATAGGGTGAGTGAGTGAGAGGATGTGAATGCGAATGCCAACGCGAAAAAATGGGAGGCGAGTTGTTGCTTGGAAAATAATGGGCGCTCGTCGCCCGGATGGGGTTCGGTGGTCTTCCATCGCAGTTGGCCATTTTGGAGCAAATATGTTTTAGTTACGGTGGGTGAGGAATGGAACCCCTGCTTCCGAATACCGCTTGCCAAAGACGTGTGCCTACATAGTAGATCTGTGGCCGCAGAGGCGAGAGTGGCCGCGAGAGCCAACTCTGAAAAAATATAGTATAATACGGCAGTATTAACGGCGGATAGCAACCCACCCCACCTCACCACCCCGCACTTCTCAATGAGCCCGTAACCAAAAGTCCTGGTGACCCCCCCTTTATTACACCAAAAATGGGAAAAAAACCCCACTTTTCAATTGCTGGTATGATATCTCGTCAAAAACTATATCTCTTTTTTTCCCCAAATTCCTAATTTAAAGTTATTTTATCCGTACAATACAGTATCTCATAATTAATTTAAGTACACCAATTACCAGCTGAAGTTTCTACGAGCTTGTAAAGTTCCGCCATTGCTTGAAAGTCACTGTTATCACCAGTTTGCTAGGATAATTGCCACAGCAACACATCACAATAATGTTCCAACCTGTGAAGTGTCGGAGGACCATCAACAATTGGAGGATGATCTCTACAAGTACACATACCCACTTGGATGACTTTTGGCAAGTTTACTGTGCGAGTTCACTGGTTCAAAACCCCTGGGAATGGCGATTTTTGGTGCAGAGATGTCCAATCACCAAGACTTTTGGGTGGTTGTTTTATCATACGGTACTATAATACCGGTATGTACCGTTCATAAATTTACAGATATGACATACTCCTCCGGACCTAGAGGTGAGTAGCTAGAGGGATACCCTCCTCCTTCGGGCCGCTCTCGATTCGCCCGGTGGATACTCCCAGAAGAGATCTTGCTTTTTATCACGTGCTGCACAACACGTACATTCTGTCTCAGCTGGAAAGGAAATTACTACTATTTTTTTCAAAAAAGACCGAATCACGGCTGCATTGAAGTGACCCCCTCCCCTTCGCCCAATACATTCACAGATCTGGCCAACACTTTCCATTCCCAGCACAGAAGTCTTCCATTCAATGCGTGCTTGAGCCAATGCGCCGTCTTTTAGTGAAACATCCATTCGTCAATGGGTTCGAGCTAATACCTATATCTCCAGCTGGGCTCCCTCCCTTCACCATCCCTTCCTTTCTCCTCACGACCCTGGGCAAAGACTCCCTTGCATTACCCATCCCTTCACTCATTGATCCCATAGCCGTTCTTTTCCCTAGTCCCTTCTTCCTTCCTTCACTCCAGCCTCTAATCTGCACTCTCCTCCTCCTCGCAGTATCTCTTGGAGGAAGAGTGGACCACAGTCTTCCCCCGACAGCTGTAACTCGAAAGAAAAAACAAACAATGGATCATCAATTCCACAGCACTGGCACCCCCCGCTTAGCTCCGCAAACACATATCCCTACTCCCATCCCGGCTCCAGTGCCCACCGCACCGCAGAACCACACGAGCATGTACCATCCCGAGACCAATACCCCTCACACGCTCAAGCGGAAGAAGCTGATCTTGTGCTTCGACGGGACGGGGAATAAATTCAAGGGGAACGACGGGGACACGAATATCTTGAAGATATTCAGGATGTTGGATCGGGGGGGGAGCGATCAATGTACGTCATCTTATTATCACCGTTGAACCTATAGTGTTCGGTCACTTGGAAAAAGCAAGTACGGGGAATAAACGCTGACTGAATGATCGCGCGGTTCTCGGTCGGTTGGTGTGAGGTAGTTCATTATTACCAACGTAAGTATGATAGCCTCATTCATTTTCGTTGGTTTTTTTTTCGGCGAAATGCTGCACCCGTTGTGGCGGGAGATGTTAATAATATGACGCGATATAGCCGGAATAGGAACATACATCACCAACGGGACGTTATCGCGAGTGCACGTCGGATCGCGACTCAAATCCTGGTATCAAAAAGCCCTGGACGCAGCAGTTGGGTATGGAAATCCGCAACACTCGTGATACCGAAACCCCGGGATAAAGCTAACACGGGGGGGGAATTTTGCAAAACCGGCAGTACGTCATTCGATCAGCATGTGATAGGCGGGTACAAATTCCTGATGCGCTTCTACGCACCGGGAGACGATATATACCTATTCGGGTTCTCGCGCGGTGCCTACACGGCGAGGTTTCTGGCGGAAATGCTGGACCACGTCGGGCTTGTTTCGCAAGGCAACGAGGAGATGGTTATGTTCGCATGGAAAACCTTCTCGAATTGGCAGCAGAGGAAGGAGGGGGTGGGGTGGGGTGCTCGGAAGCAGGATATGTACAAGTGTGTTCTTCATTCGAAGTGGCTAGCGAGCAAGTGATATTTCGTGCAAATTTTTGACAACGACCGGCGGAGTAGTTACATGCGAGCTTTCCGGGAAACTTTCGCTAGACCGGTGCGCAGAGTCCAGTTTTTGGGACTATTCGACACGGTGAATTCGGTTCCTAGGTTTGAGAACGCGTGGTTGAAGAGGTCCGCCGGGTTTCCTTATACTGCTAGAAGTGCTCCCCCCCTCCTCAATTCCCCCACCCCATGACACACCGAACCCCACACTAACAGGTAAGCAGGTACCGCCCGAGTAATCCGCCATGCGGTCGGCATCGACGAACGCCGCGCCAAATTCCGCCAAGACCTCGTTGAAAAGGTCGATGTGCAAGAACTGGACCGCCGCCGTTCCTTCAGAACAGAACATTTGATGAAGTCCTCCAAATCAAAATCGGACAGGAATAAAAACAGCAAAAACAACCAACCCTACCAAAACGGCAATTCCGCCAACGCTGGCTCCAAGCTACAACGATTCTCCGGGAGCCGGGAAGAGTTGAGTATCACCAGCAACGGCGGCGACGGTGGAAGCCTTATGAGTTTGAACATCCACGTCGAAAGCGACTCAGACGACGAGGATGAGAAGGCAGCACAGGATATCGAGGAGGTTTGGTTTCCCGGTGCGCACGGTGATATCGGTGGTGGGTGGGATCTACCCGACGGGGAGGAATCGTTGTCGCATGGACCGTTAGTCTGGATGGTTAGTCCCCTCTCTCTCCCCCTCATTCAGATCGGGTGATAAACTGTGACCAACCAAAATGTAATAATAGGTCCGCGAAGCCCGCAAAGCCGGCGTGGTATTCGACAAAGAGCGCATGAAGCAAATGAACGTCTGGCTAGACGAGTTCGAAACCGACGAGCTGGATCCTAAAGCGCCCGAGACCCCGACAGGTCCCGTGCCCGATGGCGACGGGATACCAAAGATTGAGGTATCAACCTCCTCCCCGGTGGATAACCTGACGCAAACCCTTCAGCAACCGCAGCAACCGCAGCGGCAGCAGAGCGCGAACTCTGCCCCAACATCAGACCCGACCTCTACACAGGCGGATCCGAAGACATACCTACTAAACTCCTACACCCGCGGTAAAATCCACGACTGCCTTTGCTACCCCTCCGGTGGTCTCTCCCTGGCCGGGACAGTCGGCTGGAAATTAATGGAGTACCTCCCGTTTCGTAGGATGGACCTGCAACCCGACGGGTCCTGGAAGCCCATCATCTGGCCGCTGCCCTGCGGTGAGGTCCGCGATATACCCGATACCGTCAAGATACACAACAGCGTGATCAGGAGAATGGAGGCGGACCCGAAGTATCGCCCTGGGAACCTGATCGTCGGAGGGGGTGGGAGAGGGGTGAGAAGGGCGCCGAAGAATGCCGGGATCGGCGAGTGGGAGGTGTTGAGGGAGGAGGGAAGTCTGGTCGGGGAAGTGCTCGTTAAGAAAGGGGCCGTGGAGAAGGGGTTGGTCTGAGGGGTCTTGAGTACGTTGTATGCGAAGATTGCCGGTAAATGAGGGGAGAGAGGTTAGTGGGTGGGAGGGGTGAGTAAAGGATGGGTGAGATTAATTCTCTGCTGTATGTACCTGCGGTATGTAAATATATTTTGTTGGGCGACTACGATGTGGTATCAGATTACCACCATCATACCATTCTACCAACCGCAGCTAAATTAGTTGGTGAACTAAGTACAATGGGTGACCACCTATGACCCCAGATACCGGTACAAGGGAGAGGCATAAAAAAGCGGTACGGCGCAGGAGTGAGTGGGTTGATCTTGGACAAAATTATGGTGCTGTACAGTACAGCGCAACCAAATTGCCCTTTCACAGAAACTCTGTTTCTATGGTAAAGTACCTCTTGAACAATACTCTTCGCCGTACAGTTCCCACACTTCAAAGATAAGGCATCTCCAGCAATCGCTCCTAGAAATAGGAAAAAAGTATAGACATGAAAGTAATCTCTGCACATATGCAGTGCTGTGCTACAAAAAAAAAATATTAATCCTTTCAACAAGCTACCGCTATTGTAAAGAAACAAAAATGAGGGCGGTGTTGGAGTGGATTGCAGTATAGATCCCCGCACTATGCTTAACAGGCATCTTTAAGTGGTTGATTTTATGGTAGATGTTCTGTAGGAGAGGTCATCTACATCATTCATCAAGATTTTCAATTATCAATTGCCTAGTGTCAGAAGAAACATCGATTCTTTGAATGCCCCCCTCCTCAAGTGCACCACCTTGGCTGAGACACCACTTATGCGCCGTGCCACTTTTTTATGCCTGTCCCTTGTATCAAGCCTGTAGAGAAATAAGGTTGTCAACCCGAGCACCGGCATATGGTAATATCCGGGCCAAGCCAATTCGAGCCCCTTCAAGCAAACATACAGCCTGTCACTCCGCAACAACACGCGCAACGCCTGGCGAGCAGGCAAGCAGGCAAGCAAGGCAAACAAACAAACAACCGCATGATCATGAATCCGGGAAAGTAATCACGCGGGTTAAGAACATAACAGGTGAAATTAATAAACATGACTAACCGAACCAAATCCAATTCATCTCATAAACAAAGTCATAACATCAAAAGAAAAGAAGACTCCACTAGTTGGTTCCAACTAATTCCTGCGGTAGCGGCCCTTGATTCTGCTGGGGCTGTTGCTGGTACTGGCGTTGCTGCTGTTGTTGAACCTGGTGAATCTGCTGCTGCTGCTGGTTCTGATGCATCATGGCGGCCTGCTGTGGCATCGTCGGCGACGAGGGCGGTGGCATGTGAGGGTTATACGTAGTAACCGGGGATGCGATTTGACCGGGATAGATAGGGGAATTCGTCGGTTGGTACTGTGGCAGCTGTCCCCCATAGTATCCACCTGCATCACCACCGTTTGCCGCGTCCATCGTAGGTTTTGACATTCCACCATACATAACATCCTGCGAAGCGGCTTGGTCGCCCCCGGGCCTCCCTTTGCGATTCTGGTACAGGACAATGCTGTCCCAGATAATCGCACCGATAAACGTCAACATCTCCAAGACCAGGATGGCGAATAGGCCCCTTAGCTTGTCGCAGTCCTGGTACTCATAAAAGTCCAGGTACCCTGTCCATAACGAGATGGTGTAGAATGTGCAGTTACCGGCGATGGCATCGGAGTTGTAATCTGCGATAGCGGCGATCGAGACAATGTAGAGTATTGCCAGGAGTATGTCCCCGATCAACACGGCCAGTGGGAGGAGATTGTTCGTGAAGTAAAGGCCTAGGGTTAGGGCAAACCAGCATAGGGATAAGCATACGGCGACGAGGGTGAAGGCCGAGTACCTATTTTCGCGGTTAGAGTTTGTTTTATTTTATGAGGAGTGAGGGTAGGTACCAGCGGACGGTGTATGTAGCTACGAAGTAAGCGGTCAGTCCGAGTGCACTGACCACTAGTACGAGCTGCAACACGCGCAGGATTAGAAGGGCAATGGGATTCCAGCGGTTATCTTTCATTGCTGGAGGAGGGGCTCTTCTTCTTTATTTTATTTTTTTCTTCTTCACCTTATACCAAAGAATCGGTTTCGGGAATGCGAGAGAAGTTGGGCGGGATGGAAGGGTAGAAGAAGGAGAGGAAAACGAAGAAAGAGAGGAAAGGGGGAAAGTCAAGCAAGCGGGGAAGAAAAGAGGGCTGTGAAAAACACAAAATCGGGTCCTCCCCCGGATGGAAGTGTAGGGGAAGGGCCTGTACGGTACTAAGGTGGGACAGGAGGTTATGGAAGAGTTACTTAAGGTTAGCCAGCGAAATACACCCCTGTCTGTTCCGGTTAATGGGTCCCAATCTTTGTGCTCTACAAGCGCCACACTAGGAATAACGTACGGCATACCCCGAGGATGAGACAAGTACTCCAGTGCTAGTACTCAAGTGGAAGAGGGATTCATGCCGGAGTGGACTGCTCGATGTTGGGAGAGGCACGCCCAGCGCCTCTTTCACAAACACGAGATCCTTTGGAAAACCCCCGTACAAGTTACCTGGCGATCCATAAAGTATTCGGACAAAATTGGCGCCAAGAAATCCCAAATTGCACCCACACACTTAGTCTTGGCACCCATCCATCCGAATACTTTATGAATCCCCGAGTACTTGTGCAAGTACCAGTGCCAGAGAGGTGAAGCCTGTGCCTGTTGCATCGCGTGACAAGCAGACGCCCCGCTACCCGCACCCATCATATTGTATGGTGCCTTAGATACTCTATTGCGAGAAAGGGACTGCGTGCAGTGCAGCGGTGCTCTAGCTCAAATTTGGCTCTCGGGAATCCTCGTCCACTTTCTCTGACTTATGTTTGCAAGGCGCGAGGTAGGGACGAATTTCTCTATATATCAGTACAGTAGACAAAATGTGTCCCAAAGGCCAGGCGTTTGATTCTCCAGCTTGTTCGATTTTTTATTCGATCCTCAAGTCCCATGTATCATCGCGAGGTGATGCAGGTGTGGTACAAGTACACACTTCGAGTGTTTCGCATCATACATTTACAATACTGTACTTGTGCTTGCAAAGGCACATCCAGCCACATTATTAACCGATTGTCCTTTTGGCACTTTGTAGGAGAAAGTGATCAGGGTTGGTGGGGTGGGACATTATGGTGGTACGGTGGTACCGCCCCACTTTGCTCGCCTGGATAACCAAAATTAGAATAATCTGTCCGGTACCCTACTCGAGTAAAGTACTCGAGTGCTCGTACAAGGAGTGACCCTCTCATCATATGTTTTACCCCCGCTGCACACTTCCCATCCGGCGTCCGCTAGCCCCGGTCAAGTTTTTCTGTACTCGTACAAGTTTATCGAATTCACAGCATTTCATACGAAGTACAAATATCCGTATTATTGAGTTCCTGGAAAGCGAGTTTTGACTGTAAAGGACTAGCCATGTTGTGCCTCCTCAATCGATCGCAGTGCCGTACGGGGTGCTCGTTCTGACTGCGTTGTACGATACCGTATTATACACCGCAGCACAGGTTTGTTGAGTGGTATATGCGATATACAGGCATTGACCCGGTTTTTACAAGCAAGTTGTGTAGTGGTGGATTTGGGGGTTTGGATGGCCAAGTAGTAAGGGTTATCTATGATGGAACTTGGTTCTTCTTAGGTGCCAGCCTGCCCCCCCAAGTACAAATAAAAAGTGTTGTGCGCACTATTCGTCCAAAAAGGCTCATCCCGATAAGTATGATGCCTGGAACCAAATCTGCATTTTAACTATTCCACAGCATGCCCAGCAAGTGCAATGCCGAGTGATGCTCCATGTTACGTTTATTTCTGGTTGCGACGAATCGGAGCTCTTCGCTTGGGATATCGTAATCAACACTGACGCCACTAGAATCGGATACCAGGTCAGTCCGTGAGTACCGTATTCCGAATGGAATGGTCGTTTCTGATACAGTACCAGTATGAAGTTGACCCTATCGATAGAAGAGAGGGGAAGTTCCGCGGACGCTTTGGAATTTTTTATTTTTCAAGAAGGGGTATCCATTGCGGTTTGACCGATACGATACGGTAGTGGTCACGGATTAACTCTCACTCGATTCTGGCATGGGGCTTACGTGGTTTGGCTGGTGTGATTGCGTGGTGTGGGCGTGAGCACCGGGGCTGTGCATTTTCTGGGCCGAATTTTCACTGGGCAGTGAAGTTGCTCCTGTGGTTGAGGCTGAAATTGGACTAGGGTAGCGGGAATTGCTGTGCCGTTATGTTAGGGATTGCCTTTTTAACCGATCAGTAACTTGGTATCAGTGCTTCCTCACACGCTGCATGACCTTAGATGGAAACAAGAATCATAGACTGGTTCTGATTTACGATTCAAATAACTTTACCATAGGAAATCCTATTGCCGGTATGCGCTCTCAAGAAGAGGCTATTGGGGTTTTGGAGCTTTGGATCGGGTTGGGCGGGGGGCGGGTTTTGGCACCATAATCCAATACGGTAGGTTAAAAAAAGTGCTTCCCCCATGCGCGGTCTGAGACAGAAAAAAATCTGCAACCAGGCAGGCTAGGTCCGTATCAGGGTAGTATATTGAATTAAGCTAGGTCCAGATCAGTCAGCGGGTGCCCATTTCAGACAGTGAATCCGGGGTTTTCCGTGTTCAAGTGATCCACCATTGCTCAGGTACTCGAGTATGGACGTAGGTGACCGGACAGACAGGGATTAGAAAATCTACGCAAACACATAAATTTTCTAATCCCTGTCTATCCGGTCACCCACGTCCCTACCGGCACCCGAGCAGTCGTCAACGAACCACTATCGATACAGTACTTGAGTGTCCCAAAAAACAGGAGTAGCGTGCTCTGTCTCGAATTACATTTCTAGGCCGGCGAGGGTACTGTAACCGTGCCAAGGTTGTGGTTCCGCCACAACCCTCGGTTGCTTTCGCAACCTTGGGCACTCTCTTCCAGAGAGTGCCCGACAGCTCAACGCCAGATTCGGCTCAAGGTAAGATTCTCAAATTTTACACCCCCTCTATCCAGTAACTCCTATCACCCACCCCACCAGTACAAGCTCAACATGTCCAAGGAATATGCCAGAATAGAAGCAAGGATCGAGGAAGCTTGTTCTGCGATCTCCAAAAACTCGAAAACCTAATGTTGCTGCTATTGCTTGTGAATTCAGTGTTCCCGAGAGCCGCCTCCACGCACGTCTAAAGAGCCATCAGAATAAAGCACAACGGCAAGCAGTCAACAGAAAGCTCTCAGAAGTGGAGGAGCTTGCCGTTTGTCTGTATTTAAAAAGACTTGATAATATCGGAACATCAGCTCCCCTTCCGATGGTTACAAGTTGCGCAAACAGTATCCTAAAACGGAATCATTCTAGCAGCCCTGATACGGTCCCCGCCCCTACTGTCGGTGAAGCATGGAGTAAGCACTTCCTTGAAAGACATCCCGAGTTTCATATTCGGAAACAAAAGTCAATCGAAGAAGACTGCAGGAACGCACATGATCCTGCAGTTATATCAGATTGGTTTGAGCGATACCGGCGTGTTTGTGAAGAGAATGGAATCCACGCTGGAGATCAGTACAACTTTGATAAAACCGGTTTCAGAATCGGTGTTGGAAAAAACCAGTGGATCGTAACACTTGATCCGGACCGGCAGTTATACCTTAGTAGTACTACCAATCGCGAGCTCATAACTTAATGTGAGACGATTAGTAGAGATGGTTGGGTTTTGCTACCAATGATCATCCTTCCCGGTTCACTACATCTAGAGGATTGGGTCACGAAGACTGACCTCGAAGATGATGTTCTAATGGCTGTTTCGGACATGGGGTATTCCAATGATACGTTGGGCCTGTCATGGCTTCACCACTTTGACCGATTCTCATCAATGAGACAGACAGGTGCCAATCGGCTACTCCTTCTTGACGGACATGGGTCTCATTGTACGAGAGAATTCATTGCATACTGTGATGAGAAGAAAATTGTTCCTTTCTGCCTCCCCACGCATACGACCCATTTACTACAACCATTGGACGTTGTCGTATTCCAACCGCTAAAACATCATTACGCAGAAGCAATAGACCAGGCAATACGAACAGGCTGCTCGGACTTCAACAAGATTGAATTCCTCTCCGCTATTAAATTAATTCGCCAGGCAGCGTTTAAGCCCTCTACCATCCTTTCTGTGTTTCGGAAAACAGGTCTTATTCCATATGACCCAGCCCGTATTCTTTCCCAGCTTCCCGAGAGAGATGTTACAGTTACGCCTTACAGATTTAATTACAGCCCTCCAACAACCCCTCCTCCTCCTTCGAATCCTATAGCAATTTCTACTCCGCAGACAGTTAGATCGCTTGAACGACATGCAAGATTTCTTCAGAACCAAAGTCCAAGTTCTCTTACATTTCAGATAAATTTTAATCAATTTATCAAAGGAAGCCTTGCCCGAGCCCATGCCGGTGCCGAAGCATACCAAGACCTCAACAAAACACAGGCAGCGGAGAATGCACGGACCATTCGGCAAGCCCGAAGCCGAAGGTCGGTTCAGAAGGACGGAGTGTTATACGCCTACCAGGCACGAGCACTGGTCCAGAAGAAGGGGGGGGATGACGCACGTAGGAAGATTGAGCAGGGAGAGAGGGCACTTGATCGGATGAAAAAGGCAGCAATTCAGGATCGTAACAAACAATGGAAACCTATTTTCCAAGAGTTAAAACAATCTATAAGAGAGAGGAAGAGAAATCATAATTCCATGGGCAGGCGTGGTTGAGGAATTGTATTTTTAAATCTTGAGTAGGGGTGTAAAATTTGAGAATCTTACGTTGAGCCGAATCTGGCGTTGAGCTGTCGGGCACTCTCTGGAAGAGAGTGCCCAAGGTTGTGAAAGCAACCGAGGGTTGTGGCGGAACCACAACCTTGGCACGGTTAGAGGGTGGAGGGTTCCCGGAATATGTCGCAAGAAAATCCGTGCTTGTGAACTCCGATAGGATACAGGTACCGTGGGAAGGGCAACCGACGGACCATTCTAGGGCACTGGAGTTGCCACTCCTAGTAAGTTTGGTGCTATTTTTCATTTTTATCTGTCACGGAAAGCAGGTTTTTGGTGTGTTTTTCGCCCATTTCCAGCGGAGAATATTTTTGATTACTCGGCACGTGGTCCGCCCACACAATTTCTTGGGGTAATATTCAGGCTAATCTGGTGAGAGATATCGCAAGGAGGGAGAGCGGGGCGAGTGGGGGTTGGGTCGAGGTTCTTGATGCTTATTGAAGAGGAGAGTATGTTCATTTGAGAAAGAGGAGCAGGAAAGGGACGCCTTTCGTTCAATATTTTAAATTTCTTCAGTTCTACCGACGCCTTCCGATAGCCTTGCATGACACAGAAGCATAAGTCCCAGTATTTCGTCATCGTGCTTTCATCACATTGAAGCGATGTTTCCAGCACCAAGATCGTAGTGACGTCGAGTGATATCTAGTGAGTATGACTTGAAGAAAAAAACGGCCGGGCACGCTTCTAAAAGGGGCAGGGCCGGAGACTTGCCTCTCTTGGTGAGGTTTGGTGTTTTCGCTATTTTTTATTTGTCTCTGGGAGCTGGTTTTGGAGTGTTTTTCACTCTTTTTGGAAAGGAAGAAATTTTACCCTTGTTGCAGTAATACTCAGGCCAAGCTAATTAGAGCAGTTTCGGCAAACACAAGCTCTCACTCGGCAACGAAAACGGCGTCAATGTCGGAAGGATTGCCTCAATGTGATGAATGGCAAGGATGTGTTCGGCCGGCTGCCAGGCCACTTGGGACTGGGTTAGGGAATTACTGGAGTGGAGAGGGAAAAAAAAAAGAAAAAGAAGAAGGCTATGAAAAGCAGAGAATCCGTGGCTCTCGCGTCCCGACCATATCGGGACGCGAGAGCCACGGAAACCCCTTCTACTAGTGCAAATACTGGTATCATCTCAGAAGCACACCCATCCACGGTGTGTAACTACTTTTCCCTTTGCAAACTGCGGTATCGGTCGGAGTTGGTTTTGCACCATCTTAATCAATTGTATTACGGTACCGTACTCTTACTAACTGTATTGTACTATCACAATACAGTACTGCCTCATCCCGATATGTGCCCGGAGAAAAATTGACGTTACATCAATTCCACAGTGCCCCTAGTAAGTGCATTGCCGAGTGATGCTCCATGTACTGTATATTTCTGTTTGCCCTTGGATCGGAGCTTTTTCTTTCACTAGGGATACCATGAGCCGGTGCCATGTTGGTTGACACTGGGCGGTGACAGCACGGTACTGGAGCTGCCAAGGGTTGGCGGTTGCGCGAGTAAAGTTTAATTGTGTGATGTGGGCATCCCAGCGCCGGGGTTAAGTTAGGTATTTTCTGGGCTGAATTTTCACTGGGCAGGAAACTACTCCAGTGGTGGGGCTGAGATTGGACTGGAGGGAGGGAGTCAAGTTAGGGATCGTCTTTTTAACCAATTAGAAAACCTGGTACGTATCGGTGGCCCCACAAGCTTCTCGAGCTCCGCAAAAGTTTTCCATGAGGCAGTTGGGCGCGACTGTGGGGTGGTGGCTATTGGTACTGTACTGTAACCAGTTAGTCCACGGGAGCTTATTGAGAATAAACGAGAGCCCCCGCTCCGGTTTTTATGCGAATCCCTATTTCAATAGATACCCGTATACAAGATTAGCACCTTTAGTCGTCCCTTGAGTGGGTGCTCGCCCTCCTCCAAACTACTAACATCGATATACTAGATCGGCACTCCCGCATCGACGGCCGAGTTTAAACCCAGGTCCGCAATACTCTTTTCCTTTCCCATTCCTTTCCACTCCCCCAATGCATTCCATTCTAGCTTAACCTGTTTACAATTTATCACTTGCAATTTATCACCTCTAAAAGACAAGGTGTTGAAGCGCGGGTGCGGGACTCGGAAATGATTGCCGGACCCCTTCTAGGTTTCTTGTTTAATTTCTCCTTCTCCCTCCTATCATATCGCGGTGCGCATGGCTCGAAGCAGCGGCAGCGTAGCGATAACCCTAACGGAGGACTGTAACAAGTAAGAGAACAGGAAAGAGAAAAAGCCGTTTAATAGTTGCGGAAGCCGGTGCAGTTAAAGAAATTTTGATATTCTACAATATGCTGCTCAGGAAGGAGGAAGGGAGGTTCATGCCTCAGCCCTTCTCTCCTTCGGCTTCACGTCACTCTCCTATAGTTTGGGAATTGAAACGCAGCCCCTCCAACTTTATTCCTTTTTTTTCTTTCGTTTTATGTTTCTAGTAGTACTATACCAGAAGGTTTAATAATAATAGTAAGAAGAAAAATCAGAAAGCAACCCCCGCCTCCACCCCTCTCCACCTCTGTAATTGCCGCCCACCCCACCTTCTATCCTTCACCCACCAACTTCCCCACCCTCCACTCCCCTCCCTCTCTCCTATCCCCCCCCTACCGTTTCCCAGCCCGGCCGGCCCTCCCCCCACCAGCTCGGGCCCCTGTGCCGACCACCACCCTATGTATGGGTAGCCCGCGTTGGCCGGCCGGGGCCTCAGCCGTCTTCGCCTCGCTGAGACAACGTTCCTCCCGCTTCACAAGGCGGCCGTTTACGACGTGGACTAGAGACTCCCGATGGGCCCAAAAAGATTGCTAAGGCGAGGGCGTTTTGAGGATGGCTCCTGGATCGAGAATTCAATCCAAATTAGTAAGATTGGTACCTTTGAAACTCAACAGGGATGTGACAAACGGAGAACTTGGGTCAACTATCTGGGGGCCTGGCGGGGCACCGCGGAGGGACTGCCAAGGACTCTAGGCGTGTAGGATAGCTATCTTTAGCCCTCCTAGGGAGGCCAATGTGTAGGATGGTCATTGAGCGGGACGGCGGGGGGTAATAAACGAAGGTGGGGGCCGTGGGGGACTGTTGAAAATAGATGCGGAGGTAATGATCGGTTGGGAGAGTTTTCAAGTAGTGGAGTGTAATGGTGTAAGTAAATGTACCGAAGTTGTACTAAGTAGAAACGGAGATCCCGATTGATCGTGTTTAGTGTATGTAAGGAAGGAGGGGGGCTTGAAAAGAAGGAAGGAAGTTAAGTATGCGAGGAATGAAAAGGAGAAAACTCCACCGTGAGGAAAGGACGAGGGAGGGGGAAAGCGAAGAGTGAAATTTTCAAGGATTGCGCGTCCCTCCACTAGTTCCTACGCGTACCATCGCGGCCCAACGGTTTTAAACAGAATAACAAAAAATACGGCACCACGAGGACGACGGATGGTAGGAGGGGATAGCGAGCAACTTGGTTGTATTAATCTTACTTGCTAAGTTGACGGTAGTGACAGGAGTATATATGAAAAACACAGCACCGTTCTGAACCTTCCATCTATCACCACCGATGTTCACTTCCTTCTATCAATCCCTCATCTGATAGCAAAAGAAAGAATATTCTGCATAATTCCTAGACAAAAGCAATGCTTCTCCATAACACCTGCTTTCCTCTGTCACAAACCACAGAGCCATAACCGTGTCCCACATCCTTTCCCGTAGCCACAATGCTTTCCCCCCCAAACACCTGCGCTTCCAAGGAACAAAAGAAACTAAAAACTAGAGCACGCCGAGCTGCATTTCCAACAAACAGTGCCACTCTTTCCAACAAGGACGATTGGGGACAGAACGAGTGATGCTTCATAATGCAATAATGATTCATTCCGAATTGCTGGGAGAGACAATATAAAGATAGAATAAGATAATGGAAAGCATGAGATCCACCACGATTCAGAATCCAGTATATATAACCTACATCCCCCCCACCTTTCCTTCCTCTTTCCACTGCTCAATGGTGGAGGTCTGGGCGACCATATTATCACGGATCTCGGAAACAAAATAATCGTAAAGGTTAAGGGCTTAACCGGTAAGAGTTACATGACCAAAATAACCAAATCAAATCAATTTTATGTACAGTGTCATAACATTACAACAAAAGGAGGTTGCACTAGTACGCTCCACCTAACTCGTGCGGCGGGGGTCCCCGATTCTGCTGGTACTGCTGATGCTGATTCTGAGACTGCCATTGGAGTTGGTGTTGCTGCTGCCCAAGCTGAGCCTGGTGAATCTGATAAACCTGCTGCTGTTGATGGTGATTGTGGTCTTGGTGGTGATTTTGATATCGACGATGCTGTATTATAACACTGCCCTGCTGTGGAGTAGTCGGCTGTAAATGCGATTGTATATAAGGACTGAGCTGAGCGGTTGGCCGTGCGATCTGAACTGGATAAATCAGGGGATTCGCCGGCAGGTACAGCGGTGGAAATGTGTGTCCCCCACGGTTTCTACCTGCACCACGACCTCCGTTTTCGGGATTTATCATTGGTTCAGCCATATCATGTGTTCCCCCTGCTTCTGCAATATGCCCACCATGCATTGGATTCTGCGAACCGACTTGGTTGCCCTCGGGCTTTCCTTTGCGAGTTTGGTACAGGACAATCCAGTCCCAGATAATCGCACCGATAAACGTCAACATCTGTACGACCAACATGGGGGATCCGGTATTGAGCATACTGCAGTTCCGGGACACTGTTTGGTCTGGATCCTCTGGCGAGGGAGGGACAATGATGCAGGGATTGCCGATCAGGATGGGGAAGCGGGCGGTGATTGAGGCGATTGAGACAATGTAGGATACAGCTAGGATCGTATCTGCGATTATCGCAACTACTGGGAGGAGTTTGTTCGTGAAGAAGAGACTTATGACTACGGCAACCCAGACTATCGCAGAGATGTGGACTACAAGAGTGTAGGGTATGAACCTGTTTTTTTTGTTAAATGCTTGTTAGGTTGATATGTTGTGGAGGTGGAGGGGGGCTACCAATAATTGTATTTAGATACAAAATGGGCAGCTATTCTCACCCCAGCCGCTCCTAGTGCGAGCTGTGATGTGCGAAGGAGTAGAAGGGCGGCGGTGTTCCAACGGCTGTCCCTCATTGCCGGAGAAGGGCCCTTTTATTCTCTTTTTTCTTCTCAATGATACCAAAGGATAATTATCAGTAATTCGAGTTTTGTTTGATGAAGGAATATGGGATAGGAGGGTGGAAGAGGGAGGTGGAAGGGGAGAAAGGAAAGAATGGAAGAAAAGGAGGAAGGGAAAGGAAGAGGAGGGAATTGAGATCTAGGTAGTCCGGAGGAGAAGAGGAAAAAAGAAGGCTATGAGAAGAATAGGATCGGGTCCCGCCTAGGCGAGCGATGGGAATTGGGGCTCTATCATACTAGGAGGAACATACGGCATATTTCGGGGATGACAGAAGGAAAAAAGGACGCATGTGGGAGTGGACTATTACTAGTCAGCCCTGGGTGTTGTGAGTCCCACCCATATCACGATGCGATCTACTGAAAGACCCCCTACTGGGGCGAGTACTAGTAGTACCCTTAAACGCACACCCATCAACGTTATATAACTAGTTTTCCCTTTGGCGCTTGGCAGAAGAAGAAAGTGATCCCGATTGAGTGCGCAAACTGCGGTATCGGTCGAGGTTGGTTTTGCACCATCTCAATTAATTATGGTACCGTACTTGTACTGACTAGATATTATAATACAGTTCTGCTCCATCCCGATATGTACCCGGGGCAAAATCGGCGTTTCGTTAATTCCACAGTACCCCTAACAAGTGCATAGCCGAGTGATATTCCATGTTATGTATATTTTGTTTGCCAGGGATCGGAGCGGAGCTTGTTTCTTTCACTAGGGAGGGATACAGGCAGCCGGTACCATGTTGGCGGACAGTGACGCCACGTTACTGGAGTTGGCAAGGTTTGGCGGCTGTGCGAGTAATGTTTAATTGTGTGATGTGAGCGTCTCACCACTAGAGCTGTGTATTTTCTGGGCTGAATTTTCACTGGGCAGGAAGTTACTCTAATGGTAGGGCTGAGTGGGCTGGGAGAGAAGAAGTCAAGTTAGGGATCGTCTTTTAACCGATCAGCAAACTTGGTAAGTATCAATGGTCCCACAGGCTTCTTTAAGTCCGCAAAGTTTTTCATGTAGCAGCTGGGGGCGAAGGCGGCATTTAACTACTTGTACTGCAGTTAGCCCACGGGATCTTTTTGGGAATAAACGAGAGCCTCTGCTCCAGTTCATATGCGGACCCCTGTTTCAATAGATATCCGTGTATTCAAGCTGCCGAATTGAAATTAGAAGGTGGATAAGCGAGCTTTGTGGTAGAGCCTCCTGACTTCAATTCGGCCGCTTGAGTATAATATTAACACTTCTAGTCGTCCCTTGAGTGGGTCCTCGCCCTCCTCCAAATTACTAACATCGATATACTAGCTCGGCACTTTGCAACAATGTCCAAGTTTAAACCCAGGCCCGCGGTACTCTTTTCCTTTCCCTTTCCCATTCCCCCCCCCTTCTCTGTATCCTTCCCGCCTTTCCTTCCCCCTTACACTGCCCTACTCTGCTAGACAGAGTCGCCGTATTAGGTGGCTCAATCATGGGGATCTGGGTTTGAGGTATTGATGAATCACCATCGGCTGGGCTTTTCTACTGTTACGATAATTAGGAATAAATTGGCCTAGATGCAAATAATGGCAAGAAATTTAAAGTGGGAGATCGCTGGAGAAGGGCAGAGTTAGGGTTTCCTTATTATTATTTTTAGCCTTTCCTTTCACCCAATTTTGGTGTAACAGCGTCTGGTTCAGCAAGCTTTATTTATGTGGGGACAGGGGGAAGATTTCTGTGGATATCAAAGGAGTCTGAAAATGGCATTTTCTAGTGCGACCGGTGAGGTGCTACGAGAGTTCGGAGGTGTTCCGGTTCTGCTGGATTGGGGATAAGTGGTGTACTGTATGACTGCAATGTGTGTTTGGCGACAATAGAAGCTGACCCCCCACTTGGGTTTCCATACTAGATACATAAAGTTTATCCAACCATCATATCTTCAAACAGTAGTCGGGGGGAGGGGTCAGAATTTGATGTGCTGTTTTTTTGTTCCGCTAAACACTGGCAATAAGTACTTGAAGTTAGCCGGAATGGTTACCTTGTGGGAATCTCCTTTGTACGAGTACAAATACTCGCTTAGGCGGTGTTTTTAGACCTGTCCTCTAGATCTCTAGCGGTCGAACGGTTTCTGTAACCTAGCATTCAATCACTTGAACCCCCCCGCCTAATTGCGTTTTCTAGAAAATTACTAGACTGTACTAGTGCTCCCCGGGGCCGTGGTGGTGAGTAGGGGCCTGCTGGGGATAGGGATTTTATGATACATGGAAAGCCGAGTGGGGTTCAGTCTATTTTGCCCTCAAGCTCGTAGAGACGTCGAGTGATATCTAGTGAGTACATTTTGGTGGGTGAAAAACGGTCGGGTGCATTTCCAAAAGGGCGGGGGAGTGGACTTGCCTTTCTGCGCCCAATATACCGTCGCACCTGAGCACAAGTAATTGTAGTGAGAAAAATGTGCCTGTGAACGGGGTTCGCGAAGTATATGCCGGAAACACCCGGACTATCTGGGTGCCTGTGGAACACTGTAAGTCGAACAAATAGACCTTGTGTTGGGGCGTTGGAATTGGCTATCATAGTAAGGTCTGGTGTTTTTATTTTGTTTTATTTGTCTGAAGGCAGGTTTTTGGTGTGTTTTTTACCACTTTTCGGGAGGAAGGGAATTTAGCTTACCAAGTACATGGTCCGCCATCCCGGGTCTTGCGGCAATATTCGGACAAGGCTAATTCAGGCGGTTTAGGAAAACGCCAGCTCTCACTCAGCAACAAAAATGCAGACAACGCCTAACAGTCAGGCAGAATTTCAAACAGAGAGTAACCATATTATCACGGATCTCGGAAACGAAATACTCGTACAGGTTTAAGAACTTTACCGGCAAGAGTTACATGACGAACATAACCAAATCCAATCGATTTCATGCATAGTGTCATAACATTACAACAAAAGGAAGTTGCACTAGTACACTCCACCTAACTCGTGTGGCGGGGGTCCTCGATTCTGGTGGTACTGCTGATGCTGATTCTGAGACTGCCATTGGAGTTGGTGTTGCTGCTGCCCAAGCTGAGCTTGGTGAATCTGGTGGACCTGCTGCTGTTGATGGTAATTGTGGTCTTGATGGTGATTTTGATATTGATGATTCTGTATCATAACACTGCCCTGCTGTGGCATAGTCAGCGGTAAGTGCGATTGCGTGTAATGGCCGGGCTGAGCGGTTGGCGGTGCCATCTGAACTGGATAAATCAGGGGATTCGCTGGCTGGTACAGTGACGGAAATGTGTGTCCCTCACGGTTTCCGCCTGCACCAGGACCTCCGTTTTCGGGATCTATTATTGGTTCAGCCATCTCATGTGTTCCCCCTACTGCTGCAATGTGCCCACCATGCATAGGATTCTGTGAACTGTCTTCGCTGCCTTTAGGCTTTTCTTTGCGACTTTGGTACAGGACAATCCAGTCCCAGATAATCGCACCGATAAACGCCAACATCTGTACGACCAGAATGGGGAATCCGGTATTGAGCATGCTACAGTCCCGGGACACCATTTGGTCTGGGTCCTCTGGCGAGGAGGGGACAATGATGCAGGGGTTGCCGATCAGGCCGGGGAAGCGGGCGGCGACCGTGGCGGTTGAAACAATGTAGGATACAGCTAGGATCGTATCTGCGATTATCGCAACTACTGGGAGGAGTTTTTTCGTGAAGAAGAGAATAAGGACTACGGCGACCCAGGCTAGCGTGAAGAGGCAGATTACAAGCGTGTAGGGTATGAACCACCTAATTTTTTTTTTGGTTAGATACTGTTTAGGTTGATATGCTGTGAAGGTGGAAGAGGGCTACCAATCGCTGTATTTAGATACAAAATAGGCAGTTATTCTCACCCCAGCCGCCCCTAGTGCGAGCTGTGATATGCGAAGAAGCAGAAGGGCGGTGGTGTTCCAACGGCTGTCCCTCATTGCTGGCGAAGGGCCCTTTTATTCTCTCGTTTTTCTTAATGATACCAAAGGATAATTTTCGGTAATGGGAGTTTTGTTTGATGAAAGAACATGGGATAGGAGGGTGGAAGAGGGGGGTGGAAAGGGAGAATGGGAAGAAGGAAAGAAAAGAAAGAAAGGAAAAGAAGAGGAGGAAATTAAGGTCTAGGTAGTCGGGAGAAGAGGAAAAAAAAGGCTATGAGAAGAATAGGATCGGGTCTCTCCCGGATGAGCGGTGGGAATTGGGGCTCTATCATACTAGGAGGAACATACGGCATATTTTGGGGGTGATAGAAGGAAAAGAAGGACGCATGTGGGAGTGGACTATTGCTAGTCAGCCCTGGATGTTATGGGTATCACTCACTGGCATATCACAATGCGATCTACGGAAACTCCCTACCGGGGCGAGTACTAGTCATACCCTTGGACGCGCGCCCGCCGGCGTTGTATGGTTGGTTTTTCCCTTTAGCACTTGGCAGAAGAGAGGTGGTCCCGATTGAGTGCGCAAACTGCGGTATCGGTCGAAGTTGGTTTTGCACCATCTCAATCAATTATAGTATCGTACTCGTGCTGACTAGAGTATAATACGGTTCTACTTCACCCCAATGTGTACTAGGAGCAAAATCGATGTTTCGTCAATTCCACAGTACCCCTAGCAGGTGCATTGCCGAGTGATATTCTATGTTATATATATTTCTGATTGCTTGGGATCGGAGCTTGTTTCTTTCACTAGGGATATTAGGAGTTGGTACCATGTTGGTGGGCACTTGGCAGCGACACCGTGGTACTGGAGCTGCCAAGGGTTGGCGGCTGTGCGAGTAAAGTTTAATTGTGTGATGTGGGCATCTTATCACTAGGGCTGTGTATTTTCTGGGCTGAATTTTCACTGGGTAAGAAGTTACTCTAATGGTGGGGCCGAGAGTGGATTGGGAGAGAGGAGGTTAAGTTAGGAATCGTCTTTTTAACTGATCAGTATACTTGGTGCGTATCAATGGTCCTATAGGCTTCTTGAACTCCGTAGAAATTTTCATGTAGCAGCTGGGGCAACGGCGGGATTTAACTACTTGTACAGCAGTTAGTTAGCCCACGGGATATTTTTAGGAATAAACGAGAGCCTCTACTCCAGTTCATATACGGGTCTCTGTTTCAATAGATATATCCTATATTCAAGCGGCCGAATTGAAATCAGAAGGTGGCTAAGCGAACTTTGCGGTAGAACCTCCTGGCCTCAATTCGGCCGCTTGAGTACAGTATTAACACTTTTAGTCGTCCCTTGAGTGGGCGCACATGCAGCATGTTCGCCCTCCTCCCTACTAATAACATCGATATACTAGCTCGGCACTTTGCAACAATATCCAAGTTTAAACCCAGGCCCGCGATACTCTTTTCCTTTCCCATTCCCATTCCCTCCCCCTTCTCTGTATCCTTCACGCCTTTCCTTCCTTCTTACACCGCCCCACTCTGCTAGACAGAGTCGCCGTATTAGGTGGCTCGATCGTGGAGATCTGGGCTTGAAGCATTGATGAATCATCATCGGCTGGGCTTTTCTAGTGTTACGACAACTAGGAATAACTTGACCCAGATATGAATAATGGCAAGAAATTTGAAGTGGGAGATCATTGGAGAAGGGCAGAGTTAGGGCTTCCTTGTTATTATCTCTAGCCTTGCCTTTCACCCCCTTTTGGCGTAGTTCTTCATATGGTGACCTGTACTACAACGTCTGGTTCTGCAGACTTTGTTTCTATGGGCTGGGGGAAGATTTCCGAGGATATCGAACGAGTCCGAAAACGGCATTTTCCGGTGCGAGCGGTGAGGTGTTCCAGTTCTGCTTGATTGGGGATAGTGGTGTGCGACTACAATGTGTGCTTGGCGACAAGAGAAGCTGACCCCCACTTGGATTTCCACACAAAATACATAAAGTTTATCCAACCATTATAAAGGTGCACACCAAATGCTGTTCTTCGGGCAGCAGTCGGGTTGAGGGAAATCAAAGGGAATTTGACGTGCAGTTTTTTTCTCGCTCCACTAAATGCTAGCGATCAGCAATTGAAGTTTGCTGAAATGGTGAGCATGCGGGAATCTAATATGTACGAGTACAGATTGGTGTTTTAGGACTGTCCTCTCATAGCGCTCAGAATTTTTAGAACGGTTTTAGTAACCTACCATCGCCTTCAATCACGTGAATCCCCACTTCTAATTGAGCTACCTAAAAAATTACTGGACCGTATTATTCTGGGGCAATGGTGGTGAGTAGAAGCCTGGTGGGGGTGAGCATTTTACAAGGAAAACCGAGTGGGATTCACTTTGTTTTGCCCGTAAGCTCCTGGGATGTCGAGTGATATCTAGTGAGTATACTTCGGTGAATGAAAAACAGTTGGGCACATTTCCAAAAGGGGCGGGGATGAGGACTTGCGTTACTACCCCCAAAATGCCGTCACATTTGAGTACAAGTACTTGTAGTAGGTAAGAGGTGCCCGAAAACGGGGTTCGCAAAACATATGCCGAAAACTCCCAGCCCATCTGAGTACTGTACCTATAGAATACCGTGGGAATTCAAATAAACTGACCTTGTGTTAGGACGTTGGAGGCGGCTCTTTCAGTAGGGTCTAAGGTTTTCATTTTTGCCATTTTTCTCCGAAGGCAGGTTTTTGGTGTCTTTTTTTTTACCATTTTTCAGGAGGAGAATCTAGACTACCAAGAACATGGTCCACCATCCCAGGTCTTGCGGCAATATTCAGGCAAGGCTAATTCAAGCGGTTTAGGAAAACACTAGCTCTCATTCAACAACAAAAACGCAGACATTGCCTAACAGTCGGGCTGACATTTAAGTAGGGAGCAACAGTATTATCATGGATCTTAGAAACAAAATACTCACACAATTTAAGAACTTAACCGGTGAGTTTGAGGACGAACATAACAAAATCCAATCCATTCCATGAACAGAGTCATAATATCGTAATAAAAGGGGGTGCGCTAGTACGCTCCACCTAACTCTTGTGGCGGGGGTCCTCGATTATGCTGGCACTGCTGGCGCTGAGACTGTCGTTGGTCTCGGTGCTGTTGACATTGGGCCTGGTGAATATGGTGGACCTGCTGCTGCTGCTGATGATGATCCTGGTGTTGGTAATCGTGCATTATGACGCTCTGCTGTGGCACCGTCTGCGGCTGGGGCGGTTGCACGTAAGGATTAAGCGGGGCAGCTGGGGATCCGATCCGAGCCGGATGAATTGGGGAATTCCTTAGCTGGTGCTGGGACAGAAAGGTCTGCGCCCCATGGTTTCTACTTGCACCATGGCTACCATTTTCCGGATCCATCATAGACCCCGGCATCTCACACGTTCCCCTTATCGCCGCCACCTGTCCACCACCATCACCACCATACATAACATTTGGTACAGCGATCTGGGTATTTCTAGGCCTCCCATCGCGATTCCGGTACAGGACTATGCTGTCCCAGATAATCGCTCCCAGAAACGTCAAAACAACTGTGAGCCGGATGCCAAACGCCCCGTTCAGCGTGATGCAGTCCTGGTACACTGCTTTGCCCACATCCTGCTCCCAGGGGGTGTAGGCACTGCAGGAGCTTCCAACAATATTGGGGTAAGTGCCTGCGATGTCGGCCGTTGACATGATGTATAATACTACTAGTGTTACGTCTCCGATTATCGCAGTTGGTGGGTGGAGTTTGTTTGTGAAGAAGAGACTTAGGACTACGGCCATCCAGATTAACGTGAAGACGCTGAATAGGAGGGTGTATGGTATAACCTTCCCTCTGCGGTGAAATATTGTTTAGTTCTGGTGTGAGGTTGAAGGGGGTGGGGGAGTACCGTTCGTCGTATCTAGTTACGAAATAGGCTGTTATTCCCAGCACAACCACCCCTAGTATGAGCTGTGATATCCGAAGGAGTAGAAAGGCAGTGGTGTTCCAGCGATTATCCTTCATAGCCGAAGCAAAGGGTCTTTTTTCTTTCTCTTTATAATACCAAAGACCTCAGCTATGGGAACTTTATTTAATGAAGGAGTATGGGATGGGTGAGTACAAGAAAGAGGCGAGGGGAAATAAAGGGAAGGAAGTGAGGAGAGTTGGGGTAGAAGCAAGCAGAGTAAGAAAAGAGGGGTAAACAAGGCTACGAAAAACACAGTACCGGGTCGCACACGGGGGGATGGGGACGGAGAAGGGAAGGGGGGGAGGATCGGCACTCTATCATACTGAGAATAATACGGCATATTCCGGGGATGATTGGAGAAGGGTGCGTGCGAGTGTGGACTACTGTTGGCCCTCCCTGGGTGTTTGGTGTCCCACTCATATCACGACGAGAGATCCACGGAAAAACCCTGTACTGTACCGTACCAGTATGAAGCGCACTTGAACGTACACTAGTCCGCACTATGTAATCGGCTTTTCCATTGGTATTTGGTGGAGGAAGAGAGTGTTCCAGGTTTAGTTGTCAAATCGCGGTAATGATAGAAGCCTGTTTAACATCTCAATCGAATACAGTGCGATACAGACAGCTTTGTCCAGATATGTGCCCGGAACCCAACCGACATTTTGACAACCTCACAGCGTGTTTAGCAAGTGCACTGTCGAGTGATGTTCCGTGTTACGGCTATTTCAGTTTGCCCCGGATCAGAGCTTGTTCCCCGCTAGGATGCCGTGCCATACTGGCCATCAGAAGCCCACTCCAGCACTGGAGCCACCAAGGTTTGGTGGGGGTGCTAGTGCTCGAGTAATGAGATGACCTTAGGGGGCACATCCGTTATTTCATACCACCCAGTTGGAGGAGGACGGCCAAAAAATTTGCGGCATGCATCAACGGGCGTTTTCGCAAACGTTAATCCACTGCCAGTACGCTTACCGTAATTGAGAGGTGTGGGGATGAGCATAGGGGCTGTGCATTTTCTGGGTGAGATTTTCATTAGGCAGCAAAGTTGATGTAGAGTACGACCTAGATCGAAGATAATTGTGCCATTGTATGATAGGGCGTTGTTTACTCACCTAGTAAGGCGCTGGACATATTCCTTTTGTCTTGCCTGTACTGTATTGTACATTCTTCTTCTATCGGCATTAGAGTAACGGCGCCTCTATATATACATAGGCAAAAGTTAGAATTCCAAAACCCGAAGCCTTGGTAGTCATACGCCTAACCCCACCGAGACAAGTAAGGAATACGCAATGGCACGAATTTCCTGCCATGAAGTACGAGTAGTTTCCTTCCCCCCAGACCGACCCCTCCGCCGTGAATGCTATGGGATGCGCAGGTGGTACTTTCCAGATGTACTACCGGTACAGGAGAGGCGGAATGGGGTTGGCTTACCTGTTGGACGCGTTGTAGTAAGAGCTGTTTACCCGCTCCGCGGGGCTCTTTAATTAAGTTAGCCTTAAGTAAACCCGATTGAACTTTCCTCTCAAATACCGTATTTGCCAAGAGTTCGGACTCCAACTTCCAACTTTCCTTTCGGGTGTCTTCACTTAATTCGAATTCTTATCGATCTCCAATGGTTGAGGCTGAGAGTGAGCTGGGAGAAAGTGAATCAAGTCAGGGATCATCTTTTTCACTAAGCAACAAATTTTTCCTACCACACACTTCTTGAGCCCCGCAAATCCTTTGTGTGCTCACTGGTCCCATCGGTAGCATGATAGCTGCCGTAACCAGTTAACCATTATCACGGAGTTTTTTCGAGAATAAACGAAAGCCCCCGCTCTAATGCCGTGGAGGCTCTTGCGATTCGATATTAGATTATGGCGCCAGAAGCTGTGGAGGGGAGGTGTGTACAGTAACCCCCGCCCCCACTCCGACTCTTTTATTTGGCAGAAGTCAGCTGACTGGACCATTCTGAAGTTTTGATTCCCCTATCGCTTCTGGCATCGTATCGGTACCGATGGAAATCGAAATCGCCGCATCATCCCACTTTAGGCTTAGTTTGGCAGGTTGACTGAATTGTGAAACTCATGTTAATAAGATTCAATACCTTTAAAGGGTTCATAGGACACATCGTGTAGGGGGGTACTATTCCTTAAGAGCTTTAGTATATGAATCCGGAGGTTAGAGGCCTTCCGGAGATAGCGAACCACAAGAGTTCTTACCGCACTCGGGTACTGTGTACTGGCTCTACCGGTAGGGTGTGGATAATAGCTTGTGGTGTCCGTTCCAGACTCCTCAAGCTCTGCCAGAAGGACGGAATGCTCGGGGCGGTACGCGATCTGAGCAACTGTAGCAAATGAACAACGTTCTTGAAAGTAGGTCTCTTGGAGAGGGGATCCTTTCCCTAATGAACATTAGCTACTATGCCTACCAGTACAGCTGGATAGTGAATTACCAAGCAGGCAAGCGATCAATGATCGGTTCTACTTACAGTGTTGTCAGATTGAGGGTGGAGTACCAAATAAATAAGAATCTGAAGGAGGAATTGGACTTCTGGAGAGATAGCTCGGGGCTGCAGTAGTAAATTAGTTATATCAAGTATGGTAGACGGAGAAATTATTTCTAGAGATCGTTTATCATACTGTACGAGTACGAGTACAATGGGGAACAGGGGTATGCCTATATAATATCATGATATACTACAAGGTTGAGGTTTCTAACCCCCGACCGACTCTACTTGTACCGAGACATCGGTATCGCAACGGTTCCTCACAACGAGCTCAAGTCACTGGAGCAAAATACAGCAAAATACGTGGCAAAAAATCCCTGCGTATCTGGGCGACCATAAAGTACTACTTGCCTGCTACAAGCACAGTTCCACCAGGTTATCCTGGACAGCGAAGATCGCTTAATTTTATCTAGCATAGCAGGGCATACGGGACAACAGAGGAGGAAATTCACTTAGAGGTCACGGATTGATGGGATATTATGGCTGAGTCTGGATTTTCCCGGGGTTTGATGGATTGTTCTAGAGCTTCAGCAATTTGCGGAAGAGATTCTCTACACATGTCTTTCCTTTTCTATCAGGGGAGTGTGCGGGGGAGTTGGGGGCGTGTACTCGAGTATGTGTATAATAAGTAGAAATACTATAGGTGTAGTGATCCACGGAAGGATCAGGTGCTTGGGTTATGTTTATTTATGCGCCTGTTTCAGGCTGTCTTTACCGTTAGTTCAGCGGAAGATGAAGAAGTGTGGGAGAGAACTGCCTTCCACACGCGGTACTGTACCCAAGTCCCAAACAATCACTCGCGGTCTACCGTTTACCGCTGCGTTATCTATTTCCTACCTTAATCCATCTTAAGAATATCCTGATGCTCACAGTGCAAAGTAGACTGCCCCTACCAATATTAATAACTTTTCATTCCAAGCAATCCAATTGAAGCTCCTATGAACTCTTTCTTTCAATGTTTTTCACTTTCAAATTATCCCTCAAAAGACAGGAAAAACCTGTACCCCCGGTGCTACGGTGATTATATTCTCATCTCTTCTTCCTCTTTTCCTTTTTTAGGAATAATAGTTTTTAAGTTTGCCACAGGGATGCGGTTCAGCGGAATGCAATTGTATTGGAACAGAGGAAGTTACATTAAAATTCCAAAGGGATCCGAATACTCTTGCTTTTTGGTTCAGCGGGTTCTCTCATGAGAACTAGGAGCTGTCACTCAATACAATTATAGGTCTTATCCAAACACCGCCGACCTCGCATACAACTAGCCGCAGAATTTCTAGGGTTCGGCAAGGTATCCGGTCGGGGGGAAGATCCGGGATGGTAAGGTGCGATGATGCTTCTAGCTTTGTTTCAAGTGCCACTTGTAATCATTATAAATAGCGCTAACCCAGAAAAAAACAAATAGTGGTGCTGAGGTACGAGATTTGGGCTTTCAACTTGCGAGCGTAAAATGGAGCACCAGTATAGTACCGGTAGTTGACACACCAGTTGGGAAGAAGGACATAATAGAACATCCCAACCATTAAATACGTTCCTGCAGCGGAGACCAGAAATCTCACGCGCATTATGAACTGTGCTCCGTGGCACGATATAGGCTCCACCCACCGCACGGCACTGCCTCGGGCAGTAAGGCGCATCCCAGGCCCCGAAACGATCCCAGTTGGCACGCAGAGTCTGTGGGACCCTAAGTAGACGGACCCCGCGGGTTTAACAACTTTACCTCAACCACATATAATAGCAGCCTCGAGATAAAAAAAACCCTTGAGCTATATACTCGCACACAATACAGTACCATTAGTGTCAACAGCCACTCAGCAAAAGCCTTCGCGAAACGGGATTTCTCTTTGCCCGTGGAACAACCCCTTCCTTACACCAATCCAAATTGTACTAGTGCAATACTCGTACTGTAGCAAGCACGAAGTACTGTGCCCGATAACAGGGGTTTGCGAAATATACGGTGATAAACCCGTCCCCATCCGAGCGCGCCTATTCGAATACTCGAGTATACGAATACCCCGCAATCCCCATCAAGGAGGGACTCCGTTTCATGAAGACCCTTACAGTGACCTACCGCAAAAACTCGGATATCCTACTATCCCCGTGAGGCGTCTACTCCTCGCAGTGAGAGACAGAAAACCCCGAAAAGGAATGGTGTTTACCTGACGCGGTTTGGCTTGAGCGAGCCAAACTCCCTGGATCCCGTTAACTGAGGTTAGTAATTTTATTCACTTCCTCGGCTAAACCTATCAAAGTTCAACTCTGTTGCCATATGACAGCGGGTTCTTGATTGTTTTGTTTCGGGGATTGTGCTACTAATCATTCTCTCACAGAAAACTCATGGAAGGTGTAATGATAACACAACTGGTGCTGGTGCTAGTGCAACCTATTATATTTTTATTTTGTTTGTAGTCGGAGTCAAACATTTTTGGATTACAATTATATTATACAAATGCTAACGTTGCCGGAGATAAGTCATGGATATGTAAAGCCTTGGGCTTCTCCTGTTTGCTCTTTACCCAATAATTTTTACTGTGCAACTGGGCTACTAAGTTACCTGGTACGAGATAAAATGTCTGTACCGTAGTGCGAGGCTGCTATTGCAATTGGGAGGCCCCAACCAGCAGACTGTGACATCTTGGGAGTTGCCTACCCCATTTAGTACTTGCTGTATTTCTCATACTCTACCACGCTTCTAATGTTCCCCATAGTGCTTATGGTAGTAGGTAGGTTGCCACACTAGGCCGAGCCCTCAAGTTACAGCTTTTCCCACCATCGCTATCCGCTAGGACTATAATGCTTTCTAATTTTCTTTATTTATTTCCGGGAGAGGGCGATGAGGGCCCACCCAAGTTAGTTAGTAATCGAGGCGGGGAAATTTGCAAATAATTGGAAATGTGGTTCACAAAAGCGGGACCTTTGTCCCACATCAACAAAAACTCGGGTCCACACATACAATACAAACGATCACTCGCCTTTTCCCCTTCTGGATAGAAAAACAGCACCAAACCGTAGAGTACTAGTGCAAACGCTTTCAGCGTGTGATTCAATCTAATCCTACCCTAATACGGTCCTGCGGGGATTTTTATTTTTTAGGTCACACCGCGTCATTACCACCCGTACTTAGCAACCCTGCAGGGTCCCGGCCCACCTCCTTCCTTCCACGCTTTTTTTGCCTCTCGGGGAGTCTTGCGCTCTTTCTCCCTTTCAAACGGGGTAGGTAAAATAAAAACCACCCCGGAAGCCTCTTATATGTAATGATCACCCAACCCCCGCCCATCAACACCAAGGACCACCAAAATGGCAAATCCTAGAGATTCAATGGAGGAAACGCTCCAACCACACTCGTATCTGGACACGGCCTTTCGCAGTAACGAAGAGTTCAGATTGTCCGCCTTCGCTGGTAGAATTGGTGGGAACCAGCGGTTCACGATTTCCCGATACGATCCTGAGTTTGACCAAATCAAGAGGGAAAGACCCGATGCGACGACGGAGGGGACGTGGGGGGAGTTGTGTGATCTGAGGGGGCTAGGGAAGATAGAGATTTGGAAGTCCGGTTTCATCGAGTTCTGGGGTAAGTTTTGCTGAAGGCTCTGCTACATAAGAAATGCATTTGTTGATATACAGCTTTGTAGGATCATTACTCCTGACCTTCACCTCGGGTGCTGCTGGAATTTCATTAGCTAAATATGGGTAAACATCCTCATATTGATGTAATGCTAGGTTACCTGCTAATGGTTTATTTTTTAGGAGTGACTACTCCCCAATTACTATTGCAACAGCAGGAGGATTGTCAATATTGCTTACCCTCCCGCTGTTCATTCATGCTGCGGCCCCTGCTTCGGGAGGCCACGTCAACTCAATGATCACCATCGCTACTTTCACCGCGAAGCTCGCTGCCCTGCCTAGAACAATTGTCTATGTTTTTCTTCAGAACCTCGGCGCAGTTGGGGGTGGTTTTTTGCTACGAGCAGCTCTCGGCGAAGACGATACTCTCCATGTAAGTTAATCCCTCCCAACCTCAAGTTACCTTTCTCCTAACCTTCGCGTTTTCAGGCAGTGGTCCCAGGGTGCTTCTGGGCGCCAGACACGGGGATAACAGATTTACAGGCGTTCCTGATCGAATTTTCGTCCTGCTGTATCGTATTGTTTATCGCTTTCGGGGTTGGTCTCGACCCCCGTCAAAGAGATATTTTCGGCCCAGCGCTTGGGCCCATGCTCATTGGCTTGGCTATTGCTATAATCACGTTCATAACGGGTATCATGAGGCAAGGGTATACAGGTGCCTGTGAGTAGATGCGCGTTCATATGGGTACAGAGGATGAAGCTTACAGATACGCCCTCGCAGCGATGAACCCCTCTAGGTGCCTTGGCCTCGTCGCCGCCACTCAGACTTTTAGGGGCCATTGGGTAACCTGGGCAGGAGGAATTGCAGCAGCTTGTGTCAATGGGCTATTCTATATTATTGTTCCGCCATATCATGATGGAGCTCCCGGAGATGAGGAGCGAGGTCCTAAGCAAGAATAGTTCTTGCCCTATTATGGGAATAGGCGTGAAGCCCTATACCCCCATCGAATTTTCTGGCTTCAACCCTAAGTAGACCTTTTAATCGATCTCTTAACTCCCTGTAAGGAAACATTATTTTGTCATATTCCTTATTTCCTAGTCGTGTTGGGGCTTTTCTTTTCTTATATGACCTAGTTTCTTGGCTTACTGCATTTCGTTATGTCGCTTCCCGATTGGTAAAAGGAATTGAACGCTTCTCGAGTTAATTCAACCACGTTACTCACGTGAACAAGTAGTTCTTAGAATACTGGTTTTAGATATAGACGTGACACAGGCTCTTAAGCCATGCAAAGAGTATTCCAAAATATCCTCACTGGGGGCCTCGGCAGGAATGTAAGCATCTTCCACTCTCCGCACAGTACAATTTTAGTCTGGTCCTGCGCAAAGCCCGAAAGTGCAAACTCTACGGAGCAATTTCGACTGATTACTGTGATCCCTCGGATTTATGATATTCCATGATTCTAGTATTACCGAACAATAACTTGGGGCTCGCGAAAGCTGATACACTTCCAAGATGGAACGTCAATTCATGGAATAGAGTCTTAGGATTAGATACTTAAGGTCTTTACAGTGCGCAGTCCTTAACTGGGGATATGTTTGGCAAAAATACCACCGTTCCGTTTTGTGAACGTTTCACCAGTAGAAACGGCCTTCCCCAATTCGTGAAACGAAAGGGAAACGGCCCTTGTAGGGGGCAACGGAACGGAACGGTTCTATCCAAACAGGCCCTCGGTGTTTTGCGGATGCGTTATCATTGGCCTGCGTTCTCCCTATGTATGATACTAGGCCGACAAACAGTTTGCGCGGCATATATCACTACCACCCACCGCCCGTCAACCCATCCATTACATC
Organism: Tuber umbilicatum; assembly: GCA_003313605.1. Classification (NCBI taxonomy): domain Eukaryota; kingdom Fungi; phylum Ascomycota; class Pezizomycetes; order Pezizales; family Tuberaceae; genus Tuber; species Tuber umbilicatum. Next base: position 38,331 of record QLOI01000906.1, read on the forward strand.
GGTTTAACCGGGGTCGGCTTTACCTTTGTTATGGTGCTGGTTTGCTAAAACCTGCCCTCCATCCAAAGTTCTTGGAAAATCCGTGCGTACTGAATTATTAAAAAGACCAGTCTTTAGAAATAACTATTCGGATAATTTAGTAAGTAATCCCCCCCCAAAGGCTTTAATAACTGCCACCTTATCCTTCATTTATCAACATCCTCAAAAATAACAATCCGAATCATATCAAAGTGAGCTATTTGATAAAGCTATGCGGCATCTTCAATTCTGGCTCCGACCCCAACGGCGATTTCCTGCATTGCCTTGGGTGAAAGCAGAAATGATAGACCGGCTCTCTTTTATGATTTAAACAGCTTTACCGGAGGAAATCCTACTATATAATCTCAAGAAGAGGTTCCTCCGGATCTAGGTATTTTGGATAAAGTCACTGTGGCCGCGGGGGCAGGCTTTGGTTATCCGGCACCACACAATAGAGGCATTCAGTAGTGAAACGTGCCAGTAGTCGCTATAGAAAACGTCATACTAGCCAGTGTATTAGAGGGATCCAGGAGTTGAGATAATCCCCGCAGGAGATTCCGTAACCACGGCAACAGTGATAAATCGGGAAAGGCGAAATATTGGTATGATATTACCAAATGCTGGCGCTTGACACTTTCGGTAGGGATTATGAGCCCCCTACAGCCCACGGGTACGAGTACTCGAGTGCTCGTGGTCGGTTGCACAGTGCCGGTACTTGTGCTCGAGTACAGTTCAAGTACTCGTAGGGGTAGAGGTTATCCCTGTACTCTAGTACTTGTAGGAAATGCAAAGTGTGAACCAGGGCCAAGGCGGAACCTAAACTGTAATGAGTATGGTAGATATTATTTCTGCACACAATCCTTGGGTGCAGCGACGATTCGGGGCAGGGTTAGTCTCAGGTTGTCCCGCACTTGCTTCCGGATTAACTTAACATCCCGGCGCAGCGCTAGATTCATCTCAAAGGTTTCTAGAAGTCCACGTCGGGCCCGCACTTTCATGGGTCATGCCTGGCATTTTTCGTAGGGATTACGTCTCACTGCTAGATCCCTTTAATGGGGTTCTCTCCGGCGATGGAAAAAAAAATTCTTGCCCGTTTACGCTTTGATGGAATTCGCACAGCGTTTCTCCCCTCCTTGGCTCCGAGCACACGAGCCTCCTTCTTCCTTAGTACTGTACTTGAATATTTTTCTTCGTGGATGTGACCTAGGTCTGGCAGAAACGAGGCTGATGTTGGGATATTGCCCCAGGGGCCCTTTTAATTTCTTCATTCCCCTTCCTAGCGGTGCTTCCTACCGTCCTCGGTGGGAAGCGGTGCTGGAGGCAGGAGCAACGATTGGGGCGAGGGTTTCGTAGGGTGGAGTGGAATGGAGCGGGGCAGCTGGATGTGGCGAGCGCTTACAGAGTGTGGGGTTGAGGGCGATAAGAGCGGCCGTGAGGAGAAGGAAAGGTCTGGAGCACAGGAAGGGAGGAAGGGTATGATATCCTACATGGCGAGAGCAGTTTTCAACTCATGCATGCTCTAGTGCGTACTAGCGCATTCTAGCGCATATACATCCGGCAGGGTAGTAGGGTGTTGGGTGCATCGCATATAAAGTGAACTTGGAGTTAAGACTTTACGGGAAGTAAGAAGAGTACGTCCGTGGATCAGAGTCCCTTGTGGGAGGAATTTACGTGCAGTGCCAATAATATGAGTTTCCACTATGCCTTACCGGGCATACCTCCGTCACATTGAAGCCATCTTTTCAATAGCATGCAGTAAAACTTTTCGAGTGACCAACTATGAACCCATCGGCTTCATTTCTCAATTGATTACGTACGTTTGTGGGGCTTTGTGGCTCGGGAATCCGATTGCTCCTAGAACATTTGCGTCTTGTAAAGGAGACCTCCTTTGGTACCAAGACCGCATCCTCCCACTATCGGAGTTGAGCTTGATCTAGGTGTCATGTCATACGGAACACAGCTTGTTTACGTTTATCTACTGTGCCCTTAAATTCATCTTTTCTTTTAGTTTTCTGTTGGTAGCCATTTACCCTTAGTTTCCTTGTACCACTCTATTAGCCCAATGCCCACATCTTATTTCTACTACTTAGCTCTCTAGCCTTTCTTGATACGGTGATAATTCTCGGTTATTAAGATCAGCCAAAGCTTGCAAGATAGCGCAAAGCTTTTAATTTCCATCCCAGACCCGGCAAGCAAGCTGGCGACCTGTAGATCGTAAACCTCACTAGGTTTAACTCTAATTAACATTGATCGAGCGGAATACTGGCCTTCACCCGTTGCCTGGTGTGCTGGAGAAGCGCATACAGCACTCGGCAGAAAAACGGTAAAGTAAAAGGTGTACCGCACTTGCAGATTGAATAACAAAAACAGGAATCAGGCGAAACAATACTCGCAGAAACTTGGATAATTGGACTGTGTTGTCATTTGGCCTCCCCCCCAGTATGGTCAAGGGATTTCGTTTTTGCTTCCACCTGGGAAGTAGATAAGAAGCTGCACTTTCGCGCCTTTCCCTGGCGCCCTTAGCAGAGTAGGGGATTTTGGACTATTATAATAAATATCATGCGTGGGACATGGCCCAACTGTTGAAGCTTACCGGATTCCGGGTAGTTGTGCGATGCTGATGTTGAGGAAGAGGGATGCGATCAGTCCAAGTGATGTTATCAGATGATAGGATCTACATGCCCGGACAAGCAAACATTTAACCGCTTCTCAAGATCGGCCAACAACATAAGCATTATAACCAGGACAATACCCCGGAGGCAGCAGAGAACGGCGGCTACCGCGCCCTTCTTGGTGTCGGTCATTTCTCTTTTGAATATTTTTGGAGCTCTTTGCTGCATACTTTGCTTTTCTAGGATGATTAAGAATCATTGAGAGGAATAACAAGAATGAAAGTAGATTAATTGGCTTGGGCATCGGTAGTACAGTATTGCTATGGGGTGTAAAAGAAAACTTCAATCAACTGTCGGCATTTTCATAAAGCAGCTTAGTACTATGACGGATGTTTCACGAACACGTTCCGCCAAGCGGCTGTAAGTTCCTGATGAATTGGCATCCGCTTACGGTTTTGGGAGGCCTCCTATGTGGGGAGGAGTTCTCGGGGTACTGCGGGGACGGAAATGTTGTATGATATCTTGTTTGCAATACCCTCAATTGTGCATTCTAGGATTTAGGTAATTTTTGTTGGGTTTCTATAGGGTTCGTAGAAGTGGCTTTTCTGCGGAGTGTTTGTGAAATTGTGAAGAAGACAGCCCGAAAAAAGAATTTACGGGATCTGCCGCTCCCGCTGCTTTCCTGACCTTCGGGGCACGGCGCGAGGGAACGAACGATCGGGCGTATGGAAAGCAACCCCTTGAAGGGATCGTGCTTCTTCGACAAAGGCGAGGACGACCATGAGCACTTTCGGAAACACAACTCTGACACTAATTGGTTTTTCTTTTCTCTATTCTTTTCTTCTATGCCTGCGTGAACCCGTTTGATTGAAGACATGCGTTCACGAATCCGGCGACCCCCGTTTTTTGCTTGTGCAAAGACGTCGATTGCCTACTTTTCCTATAAGAGAGTGAAGCTTACTTATTATTACTCTCTTCTCCACAAGCGGCTTGCAATAAATTCTCCTTTAATAATTACCCGATATTCTACCTCAAGGCGCACATCTCGCACCCGGGTTTCCTTCAGGTCTCCCGAGTCTATCGGACTCCAAGAAAAGTTTTTTTTTGCACTCCCGGTAACTTCCGTTACCATACTAACCGTGCGAACACGTGACAAAAATCGCAAAAGCACCCGCAGGGAGCCCCACCTGACACGTCGAAAGATCGGAAAGAACTTTACTTTTAGGGAATGTTCTCTAAAAGTCCCTTGGGGATCCTATCTAAGCATGCCCTCCGCATCACATTCATGGAATATCACTCGGATTAAATAACAATAAGAACCTAACTCGGACACCCGGCGCCGAATTCAGACTTGATAGATAACTGCACCCTAACTACGCGTGTGCTAGCCAGACCTCAAATCCCACTTCCAACCTAGTCTATCATATCATAGAATCGCACAATCCCAACCTAACCGGTACCATATGGTACCGGATGGAGAAGCACCCCTCGTCCTACCTCCCCACCTCTCCAATTCACTAGGCATGGAACTGTACTGCGCTGTGAGCTCTTTGATCCCTCATTTCTCAACCTTGACGAGGGTATCTCCAACGGGAACTGAAAGACCCCCTCTTGCCTTTCCTTGATACTTTCCCTTCGCGATTTGGAAAGAGCTCCGGTAACCTTTTGGCAAGCCGTCTTGAAATGTTCTTCTCCCTGGATCTCGCTGGTAGAGCCTTTTCCCGTACTACCCATACCATTTGGAATAGTAGGTTGTTAGCACCATTTGCCCAGTCTCTAAGATACACTATTTTTTGTTAGTGCCAGCGAGCACTGTCCATACATTTTACTCCCGTCGGTCCTTAAAATTTAGGACAAACAGCGCGCCTATAAAGGTACACCAGTGACCTCCGGAATAAGGCTTAATGCTATAATAATATACGAAAAAGCTATCGCACCGTACCCTCCCGCCGGAGGAAACATCACAGTTCAGCTAAAGGTTAAAGGAAATATACAGTGATCAAGGGTTTGAAATTCACACCAAAACTTCACATTTCCAAAACTTTGAAAAAAGAATTGCCCCATTTCACTTTGTGCCAGCATAGTGTCCTAAGTACCAATACCTAAAAAGAAGCGGTCGGCAATTAACTTTGCTCCAAGTGGTATGGGTAGCGCAATGGTCTCTAAATACCTGCTAGGTTAAAGTTTGTTTTCTTGGTGGCTCATGCTTCCTCGCTGGTATTTCCCACTCCATCGGATTGATGGCGGGGCGAGTGAGGCTAATGCGCGACAAGAAAAGTGTCTGCTAGCCACCCTCCACACTCAAGCCAATAGCGGAGGTGGCTGGTGGGTAAATTCCCTGCTAAGAGTGATATCGCAGGATTCGTTGTGCCCTATTATTTATGGTAACTGGCTTCCTATCCTGGGTAGGGTTTTTACACAACTACTCAAAACCCCCTCGGGGGCCTCGCGCTACTGTACACTACACTCCTTCTATATAAATACTCTATACACAGTTGAAAAGTGTGAGCCATAAACTGGACCTTCTCACAATCATATAACTATTTCCACCCACGGGCCAAACACTGCTATGCTTTGTAGAGAGACACCCGTGGGTCCTCCCTTGGCCATAAAAACACATTACTAGAGAGGCTCAGGAGGCTAGGGTGACAGATATGTGCACCCCATTAGAGGACGGTTTTCAATGGCAACCTCTCTGAGTGAATGGCGACGATTTCCGTGAGGTGGTATAAATGGGGCCGGGGGTAACCGGGTTGCTAGACTGTAGCAACGCTACCACCCTCGTGTGGCCGCGCTCAGCGGCGAGCAAGAGGGGCGTTCGGCCTTTATTATCTAGCCTATCGGGGTTTACTCCTTCCCGTCCGAGCAGTATTTCTACTACACCTTCACGTCCAAGCCGAGCAGCATACGACAGCGGTGTTCGGCCGTCATTATCAGGCCTGTCCGGGTTGACCTCTTCCCGTCCGAGTAGTATTTCTACTACACCTTCACTACCAGACCAAGCGGCCCACGAGATCGGCGTTTGGCCGCCATTATCCGGCTTGTCCGGGTTGACCTCTTCCCTCCCAAGCAGTATTTTGACTACTCCTTCACGTCCATGCCAAGCGGCATCCGAGAGCGGTGTTCGGCCGCGATTATCTGGTTTGTTTAGGTTGACCTCTTTCCGCCCAAGTAGTGTTTTCACGATTGCCTCATGTCCATCCCTGGCGGCATGCGAGAGCGGTGTTCGGCCGCGATCATCTGGCTTATCGGGGTTGACCTCTTTCCGCCCGAGCAATATATTCACCACTCCCTCATGTCCGTTGCAAGCGGCAAACGCGAGTGGCGTGTGGTCGTAATTATCTGGCCTGTCGGGGTTGATCTCTTCCCGCTCAAGTAGTGTTCTCACTACTTCCTCGTGTCCATGTTGGGCTGCCCATGAAAGTGGTGTACAACCGGAAAAGTCCCGTTCGTTAAGATCATAACATTCCATCTCTATCAAAGCGGATACAACCTCAACAATCCCGAAAAACGATGCGCAGTGCAGTCCATTGAATGGGGAACAAGTATCAGAATCTTTGATGTACAAATGCCCTATTTGTCTTAAAAGCAATTTGGTGGATATGTGGCCATTATACTCCTGAAATAGCTCCAGCGCAAGTAATCCCGCGCAGGGTGAGAGCTCCCTTTTCGCATGGATTCCCCAGTATAGAGAACAATATTCTAGAAAGGGTATACTCCGGGCGTCGGGAAGGTGGTCGGCCGAGAGGGCCTTAACTGATTGAGAATTCAGAAAGGTTAAGCAGATTTCCGCCATTGTTGAGTGAGGTCTACTGAAAATATGGGGATGAACGGAAAGATATTCTTGTAGAGTAAAGTGAATCAGTCGCACAGTTGATGCCTCCTTATCCACGGTGATAAGCCCTTGACAGCAGCTCACTAATGTCGACGCCGAAGGGATATTTTCAGTATTGAAATCCGTAGAGCCTAGCTCGACTGCTAGGGCATGGCAGAGATCATCGGCTTGCAACGGCCTTTCCGCATGGCTGATCCACAACAAAGCTGCTATCCCGAGCCTCGATTTATCCCCACCCTGGACTTTTATCCGTTCTATAGTCGCACCATAAGCATCTTCCAATCCCAATCCAGCTGTCATTTTGCTGAGCCTCTCTCGTCTGCGATGAATTGTCGATTCTTGCAAGATTGCGTCGATATTTAAAGAAACTAACAGGAACCTAGATATATCTATTAGCGGACAATGTGGAGCGGGGCTCTCTCTATCATTGCCTCTACGTACATTTCTGATATATTCTCCGGAATCTTTTCCAGAATGTCTGCCTCCAGACTCTCGTCCATGGCATCCGGCGTTTCGTCTTCGCCTAGTCTAGCGTGGAGGTATCTGATGATATCTCCTTTCTTAGGACCTACAGATACACTTACCACTTGTCCGGAAAGGCGCATTTCGATCTCTGCCTGGATATGGGGCCTCCCAGTCACGAATATTCGAGTACTTGGGGACCCGTTGAGAATTTGTTTCAGCGAATCAAGGAGCTTGACTCGTTGCACTGGCGCACATTCGTCTAGTGCATCGATGCATATCGATATCCGCTGCGAAGAGGTTATGGTCCGTAGCATCTTCACGATATCAGGAAGTCGCGGCCCCCGTCCACCAATGGCTTTTTTCTGGTCCTGAAATGCCCGTGATATATCCTCGGGAATTGTTTCCATACCGCTAACTATCTGTTTGAGCAAGGAACCCAGCATGCTTGTCGCGGACTGCTCCTTTCGAGCGGCGAAGTCGAAGTAAAAACACGTAACCGTGGTGTTTTGTCCTCTGACCCGATCACACAGCCTGTCCACTACCAGCGAACTGATATTGCTGCTCGTTAGTACTGCTTCTCGTTCTCCTCTCCTCCGGCAATGATCCTTGTTACCTGATAAATGTCTTACCAACCCCCGGATCTCCATAACAGAGCAGGACTGCCTTATCGCCTTCACCTTCCCTGCCCCGGTCATACCACCTTTCGAATTTTTCAGTCCTTAGGAGCCATTCCCCCACGTTGTCGACGCGACGTTCTTGAACATCCCGATGCCGTAACCTGGGCTCCAAGGGTGATAGCCAGTTTAGGAGCTGAGACCGATCATCGGCGATAGCATAGTTATTCCATACATTAAAAGAGTTCGTATTATTGAAGTAGTTATTATCTTTGATGGTATATTGGGACATCTTCCGCTCTTTTCTGTTTGCGCCGCTGCCGAAGAGCTATTGAATACGGTTGGCAGATGATACTCCTGGTGGTGAGCTAGAGAAAGAGGGGTTTAGATGGGGAAAAGCGGGGGTACACTGGCGCCAAAGCAGCCTCGCAGATAAGGCTAATTATATAGTACAGAAGGAAAACCCAATTGATCTACACGAGGTGTGAAACCATTGTCACACTTGTGGCTACTAGGTGAGGTGTCGCACGAACGTGGATCTTACGAGTGGTCCTAGTCTGTCACACAAGTGCCACCCCACCCTACAAATAGTCACCCATGTGCGTCCAAGTGCCACACTAGCGATATACATAGACCACAACAGCCTAGGTGGCCGATACGATACTTTGAAACCAAATCTTGGTAGAAACTACAAACATCGCTGGTAGTAATGTTAGAGTGGGTTTTTCCTTGTGATATCTATCCCCGCAATGATGGATTACCCAGTAAAGAAAATAGACGAAACCCCCCAAGCTTACACCCCGAGACAGGTATCAGCCCGGCGTTTTCTCGACTCTCCTGGGGTCCCTCAAACTCCAAAAGAAAAGGGGTTCGTACTCTCGACAACTTAGGCTACTATAATATGGTTTCTCGAGTACGTAAGGGATTACATGGCCAACATAATCACTAACACAATCACCAACCTAAAGCCCCACAGCAAAGCCCCACCTTACATATCCAATAATCGGAAAACTCTTTTCCCATCGTCCGTTGGGGATCCTGCTGAGCATACTTTTTGCTATACATTCATCGAATATCACTCGGTTTGAACGGCCACGAGAACATAACTTCGACACTGGGCGTCGAATCCAGTCTCGAAAGATAACTGTACCCTAACTGTGCGTGTGCTAACCAGGCTTCCAACTTAACTTCCACCTCGGTCTATCATTTCACAGAACAGCGCAATCCCAACTCAACTGATATCATATCGTACCAAATGGAGAAGAATCGCCCCTCGTCCTCCTGTCCAATTCACTGGTTATGGAACTGTGCTCCCTAGGCTTCTTGATCCCTCCCCC